>CM076572.1:1392074342-1392094342 GCA_034641835.2 Pinus albicaulis | reverse complement strand
CCTCCCTCTCTCTCTCTCTCTCTCTCCCTTTGTCCCCATCATCCAACCTCTCTCTACCAACAATACATCAGTTATTTCACTTTCCAACCATCTCTTTTCCTCCCTCTGTCTCTTATTGTTTTCTTATCTCCCCCCCCTTCACCCACCTCCCTCTCCTTCTATGTCCCTTTCTCCCTCCCTCTCTCTCCCCTCCTCCTCCGTCTTCATCTCCCTCTCCCCCTACCTCTCTCCCTCTCTCTCTCTTTCTCTCCCAATCATCCCACCTCTCTCTACCCAACACACAACAACTCTTTCACTCTTCAAGCATCCCTCTTCCTCCCACTCACCCATTCCCTCTCTCCCCCGCAACCCCCCCCCCCGCTCCCCCTCCTCCCTCTCCCTCTCTCTCTCTCTCCCCCTCCCTCTCTCTCTCTCTCTCTCTCTCTCTCTCTCTCGCACTAGACACTCATTCTCTTTCACTATCTCTGACTCACACTCTCAAGCTCACTCTTTCTCTTGAACATCATTTAAAAATTTGTAATGAAAAGATAAAGAGAGAATCAATCACACTCTAAAAAAAAAAATATACTTATAAAAACCCACTTTAACATATATTGTAACATATATTGTAAAGACGAATAGCCTCTAAAAACCTTGAACTTAATGTTTAGAAAGAAAGTAGTAACAATATCATCTTTGTGACTAGCTTCCAAAGCTTTATATCGATTTAAAGAAAAAGCTAGAAAACAAAATTGAATAGCAATATGAAAGAAAAAGCAAGAAAACAAAATTGAATAGCAATATGAAACGAATAGAAATATTTACATTTTAAACATAATATACTATAATATTGCATAATAATTCTGGAGGCATTTTACTATAAAAGTAGCCTTTAATAAAAGAAACTAGATGTTGTTTTTCTCATAGTAGTAATAAATGGTTAGAAAGAAAAGTTGCACAATTAATTTTATTTTATTTTTTACTTTTTATTTTTTTTAATAGAAAAAACATGTTTGCACACATTTAAATAAAAAAAGTGATGCAGGCTTCACTTTTAATTAGTTCCAAGGAAAGAAAAATTGTGAAAAAAATTAATATATAATTAGCTCCGACGAAAGAAAAATTATTAATAAAATTAATATATAGTGTATACTTAAAAAATAAATCTACAAACTGCAGGTTTAAAAGAAAGATATACGAAATATATAAAAACACCTTAACTTAATTAATACTAACCTAGCTTCGAGGACGGTAAATACCAGGAACTGCAAATAAATAACAAGGCATTTTCATCTCCTGCATCTTCGGGCATCTGCTACACCTTCGCAAATCAAATAATATTGTATGAATACTTTTTCTTGCATAAGCTACATCAAATTCGATAAACATTATATAGAGCCATTTGAGTGTAAAGGTGGATTTAGAAAAAAGGAAACTAGACGTTGTTTTTCTGGCCGTAGAAATATATGAGAACAAAGAAAATCTTGACACTTAAGCTTTCTCAGCATGGCAGGCAGTTTACGTTTTTCACACATTTAGAAAAAAAAAATAAATCTCCAAGATGCACGCTTTAAGTTTTTAAATATAAAGAAACAAGATCTACCTCAATGTAAACTTAGTTTTGAGGAAATAAATTATGATTTTAAAAACAATTTTGTTGTTCTTTGAAAAGAAACTAGGGTTTAACAAAACGATAAGAGAGACATTTAATAACACCCTAATTAATAATAACGTACGTTGGCTTTTAGAACCAGAAGTAACAGAAAATGCAAAATAAAGCAAAAAAAACACTCAAGAAATCAGATCTTGCAAAACCCTACCCGTTAAATATCGATCAAATAGATCCTTAAATCGAACTCAAACACCATCTACGGATCCGAGCAGTGTTTGAATTAATGAAAATAAAAGATCAAAGATAAAATAAAATAAAATAAACGGGCTCTGAACCCCATCTAGCAAAAGAACTTAAAAAAATCTGCCAATGCCATGCATGCCATCTCCTCTCTGCAAAAATGTACCAATAAATATCTGTCAATGCCATGCCATCTCCTCTCTGTAGTATACACACAATACACACAACCCAACGCATATACACTGAGACAACACAAGAACATGTGTGAGAGAAGAATCCTCTGATTTTAGTTTTCAAACAAATTTTTAAATCAATCTATCGACAAAGAGAGTCTAGAAAAAAAAGAAAAAATGCGAAAACATACCAGAGAGAAGCGAAGAACTACCAGAGAGAATAGCCGCAGTCCATCACCCCGTAAAACGAACCCTCCCGCAGATCAAACATCTGATCGACGATGGCAACACAAGTAGGCATCATGGTTGCATTTCACATAATTGGAACATGGTAGGCTCAAGAAAAGCTCGGGACAGGTTCGATCATTTTTATCATTCCAGAATGCTAGTGGATAAAAAGCAGGCTTTGGCTTTCAGTTGTTTTCTCCACTAAAATGGTGACACATGTCCCACGTTAAGCTTAAAAATTAGACGTTGTTCCACTAAATTTCAATTGGACCGTTCTGCTAGATGGTGGTGGTTGCCCTCGCATATTATTCTTCTTGGCATCCAACGGTTCACCCAATTTTCTAATCCGTTATTCAAAATTCAAATTCAAAATTATTTGAATGAACATAGAAAAACGTTTGCATCTGGTTAAGTTATTAAAATCATGATGTATGGTTATCTAACGTTTTTATTAAAGTTCATGCACATGCCTATCCATTACAATTACAATTGAGATATGTTCGAGGAAAAGATAACTACGTTGGTGAATTAATATAAGTAAATATATTTCTTTTAAAGTAAACTTATGCAAGATTAAATTAGGGTGTAATTTTTATTTAAATAAATTATATTTAGAAAAAAGTGTGATATATTTTTAATTATATTTATAAAAAATGTGATATATTTTTAATTATATTTTTGGTTAATATAGTTTTATGTCATGTATTAATTTTATAATAATTGTTTCATAACAATAATTTATTAATTACCCGGATGCGGGTGTTTAACACCGGTTTGATGGGCATGACCAAGGAAGGAAGCACATGGCTTGCCTACCTGGCCACCTGCTCTCAGCATTCATACCACATTTATTTGACACTGTCAAGCGCCCATTCCAACGCTGTCACCCGAAGCAGCATTTATGCTGGGGGGTAGCCAAAAGCGCCAGCTTCATAACGCGCCTTGGCTTGGCTCATCGTCCCCATTACGCAATTCAGTGTTTGGGTTCCTGGTGCGATTTATTTGCAATTTGCAGGTTTTCATGCCGATGCTCTTCCAGCCAGTGGCTTCCTGGTGTTCTCAGGACGCTGAACTGTCAAGCTGACGGACCTCCGTGGGTCGAAGATGCCATTTGGGCAGTTGCTTTGATTTACTTCCCGAATTACATTGGTCTCACAGTCCATTTTGCCCTCTGCGCTCAATTTCTTCACCTAGTTTCTTGGACCCTTCCTTCCATCTGCAATCTTCTGCTTGCCCATTTTCTTCTCCTCGCAGCTGTGTCTCCATGCCAAGACTTAGGCATAGATTGCGATGTCGCCGTGGCAGTTCCCGGGGCTGAGTCTCGAGCAGACACCGCTCTCCCTCCTCCAGCTCTCCGTCTTCCTCCTCGGACAGCTTCTAGAGCCACTCTCCCCATGCGCATTCTCATCGTGGTCGAGGCCATGGTAGGCGCTCAACCTCTTCCCCTCTGCGAGATGCTTCCATCTCCAGGCCTCCTCTGGCTCCCCGCCCTGCTGTTTCAGCCACTCTCCATAGCCCATCCATAGCCATTTTTCATTACCGTTGTGAGTCCAACCACCCCGTGGTTATCTCTACCGTCACTGTTTCTTTCAAAGAAACTCCTGGTGCCCCTCCGGATCCGCCCCCAGCGTTGCTTCCTGTCCAACCGCAAGCACACCCGTCCAACTCGCATAGCCCTCTGGGCGTGGGCAAAAGTGTCACCCACAATGCTAGAGAAAGTTGTTCGAATGTTCATCAGGAAGCTGAAATGCAGGTTGTTGGAGGTGAAGTGGGTGTTCAAGAAAATCAAGGTGGTCCGAGCCACAGCGACGAGAATGCTGGATGGTGCAGAATTGAGGAAGAATCGCCCTCAGGTGACTATGGTCTCTAGCGTCCACGTCGTGGTCCATGTAACTCTGCTCAATCTCCATGAATTTTTGCTGGTTCTAGTCACAACTAGTTTTGATATGTTCATGCTGCGTGTCTCTGTCGAGGCAATTTTAGAACTTCTGTCCGGTCGTTTCTTCTCTAATTTTGCTTGTCAAGGCTGGTTTCCTTTGTTGAGGCAGCACTCAAATGATCTAAGAGCCGGTTTCCCCTTTGGGCGGTTCATCTCATGCTATTTTTCTGATTTTTTGCCTATGAAGGCCATGTAATCGCTGTATATTATGTTTCACTAATAGAATTAGATTTACTGAGAAAAAAAAAACAATAATTTATTAATTGATATATGGATAATTTGTATTATCAAATATTTAAAGTGTGAATAAATCGTCAAAATTCATAATAAGGGTGTCCTCTCTAGTAAGAAAACAACAAAGTTTCAACAAATTCACAATAGTAAAGCAAAGATGATAAAAAGGGAAGAGGATTTGAAGACTTTCATAGTGAGGGGGTCTTGAAAATTAATTTGAAAAAACATTAATTTTAATTATGCAATAAGCAAGGAAAATGCTATAATACAAGTTATAATATTAATAATTACTAATATGGTGCAGTCATATATATTAAATGCTTGGTAAATGTAAATAATGATTCATTCATTAAACTCAACAAAACATTTATCTTTGCTAAATGCCAAAAAAATTATTAAAATTAGCAAAAATATAACTTTATTTTCAATTATTATTACCATCAATTATATCATAGTATAATAAATCTTCCGCTAAATCACACACAGGAAATTTTAGAACGGACACTAAATACCTATAATAAATGGAAAAATAAATGTTAAATAAATATTAGAATAAATATTACACATTTTATATGTAACACCCCCAGTTTCTGTGTTGAATTTGAAAAAGTTAGACATTTGAACTTTAATCCTAAGGGGAGTGGACCCCAAAGGATAAGTATGGTGTGAATGTAATTTAATATTTAAATTGATGAAATAAATAAATGATTGTGCATTTTGACCAAGATGAAATTGAGATCACTTGCCAAATCCATGAGGATGGATAAGGCAACAAATCCCCACAATCTTTCAAAAATCCTTGAAAGAGATTAATTTAGATTTTGAGGAGGAATCTAAATTTCCCCAATGAAGAGGAAAGTAGTTGGGAAGAGGTAAGAAAAGCTGGAAAAGCTGAGGAAAAGCATAAAACAGCTTTAAAGAGTCCCGAATGGGAAGCCTAGGCTAAACAGGAAAGAAAGCATCCTGCTATTCTGGACGCAGAATTAGAAACATGCTTTGGGGAAACATGAGCTTAAATAAGCTGCTCCTAAGCAGATCAGGGGTTGATCTGTGATGGAGGTGATCTCAGCTCGGGGGTGAGTTCTAGGAGACAAAGAGGACTCTAAGGTTGGGAGGTTGGTCATTTGCAGTAGTGGTATGTTTCTGAAATTCCTGTTATTTTGAATTATTATGGTATGAATTGGCTACATCTAAAATAAATTTGAATGGTATGAGTGATTTTAGTACTACATTTAACAGAATCTATCTTAAGGTAGTCACCTTTCAGATTCTGTTTAGTTGTAGACCAGTAATTTATGGAGTAGAAACCCACAGAATCTTTAAACCAAGGTTGGTTTAAATCTAAAGGTACTTAGTCTCCACCGATAACTAAATACTAACTTGGTTCTGATATATATATAAAGGTGAAATTTCATGCTCATCGGTATGCTAGAAAAATTATGGTAGTAGAACTGATATCTACATGGTACAATAAAAGAGAAGCAAAGACATTAGAATAGGTATTTCGAGTTATTTCTAAATCAAGAAGTAATTCTACTTTTAGACGTAGTAGTCATAAAAATTTCCTTTGAAATCTCTGCACAGTTGTAGATAACAAAACCATAGATATGTATCTAGCAAAATTCTTAGACTATTGATGGTTCCAAATCTGGAGGACTATTACTTTCACAGGAAAAATGTTGGGTTAACTCAAATCTGCTTCTGCTGATAAAATAATTTTAGCCCTTCCATATCTAAGATAGAGAAATCTACAATCTGAGTTTAGACACAAACAAAGAAGAAAAATGGGAATTATCATAACATAACATACTAGTACTTTATAAATATTAAATCTCTCAGAAAGAAAAACTGAGGGAAACAACAGAAAGAAACCTCTAATCTAGATTTCCCATTACTAGAGAAAAATTCTCGAATCCACCTAAATTATTCATGGACATCACATCTATGTATATAAAAAGAAACTAATAAAAAATTGTGAAGTATATATGGAAGGAACCAAGCGAAATTTCTGCTTGGAGAGTCATCATATATATAACCCAATCAAAAGAAATAAAATAGGGAATCCTTAGTTCGTAATGACAGAAGTAGGACGATTTAATGTAATTTTGATAATTATCTATTCGTGTGCGAGGAATCAGTTAAAAGTATGAGAAATACGCTTAGCTATATATGCATCATATTAGAATGATTTTATTGTGGGACCGACGTAGGGTCGGCTAGATCAAAAGCAAAACGAAATCAGTATTCATTACATGGATAGTATTAACATGATTATTACTGTGCGACCGCCGTAGAATCGGCTACATGAGAAATAAAACGAAATCAATATTCATTACAGTGTGCTAGAAATCATTCGGTTACCTCTTTAACGATCACAATGGAGGTTAAAAATACTTAACATTTTCGTAAACATTAAAATTAGGTAAGACAATGCGTGTCTGTAGCTACGGAGTATTGAACTATTGAAAAACGAAGACTGTGTATATCTACTAACGCCGATGCCCAAGGATATATTAATAACGAACGATAATGGATAATATATATATATATATATATATATATATATAAATTGACAGTACCGCCGTAGCATTTTAAATTTGGAATGGACTCATTTTTATTTGTAACTGGAGTGAAGTGTTATCCACACAAATATAATGTGCCTCATTCTTTTCCTGAAATGAGAAATGGAATTAATTCGTTTAAAAAGAAATGTTTGATCCAAATAATGTTCATAGCATATTAACGTAATAACAGGGTTAATCTATTTAACACACATTGGAAATCCCATTTAACCATATAAGGAAAGTGAGATCCAGAGTTGGAACAGGAGCGCGTACGTTGTGCAACGGCTGAGAGTATGTGTGAGGCCACTTACCCCGAGCTCTACTACGGATGCGACCCCAACAGAAATGCGCATAAACAAACGAAAAACATCTCTACGTAACAGAACAAACGATAAACAAAAGTTATCTGACAATCCCTACTACATCTCAATAGCACAGATGAAATAGGATGGATATAAAACCTGTACATCGATTTAACCTGAAACTGGAGTAATTAGAAATGAGAAGAAAACCAGTGGCTGGGGCTGTCTGTGTGGTCGTTGTAACCAAACCCCAACGTGCCAGGAATAACATACAAACCCAAAATTTAAATAAGTTAATTTACCTTCGTAAACAGGAAGGAAGGGTTGAAGCGAGCACAGACGTTTTTCCCAGTAAGAACGACGGGCAACGCGAGGCAACTCGTGGTTCTCTCGTGAAAATGATAACGCCTATCCACTTGATCTTCAACCCTGTATTCGCCCTTAGAGAAAAAGAAAAACCCAAAATGATCAAAGGAGAAAAACAACATGGAACCAGTTAGCGTAGGTGGAGAAAATGCATGATTTAGCGAACGATTAGCATACAAAGAAATAAAACCATCCAGTCTGGTGCTGAAACAAATCAGAAAAAAAAAAAACAAACCTCCCCTTTATTTCAACAAAACTTCTGTGTGATAACAAATATGGGGAGCGATTCAGGAAATCGGATTTCCCCTGGGATGGTTGAGCATCACGCTCTGTGGTACGCATGGCGAGTGATTCAGATCTCTACAGGTGGGAGTAAGATGAGAAAGGGGAGTGCGAAAAGATTTAAGCACAGGGAAATGACATAGCAAGGACCCGAGCGGGGGTTTAAAACGGAAGGCCGCAACCCTAACACCATGCATCGACCGTAGTCCACGCGGGTATCCGATTCAGGGTTAGCGTAACTGATAGAGACTCAAACCCTAAATTGAAACGACAGCGAGCTGCACAATATCCTGAGGGGGATTTTTAAGAGTCACGCCGAGTGAGTAAACCTGTACCAATTCCATAGTACGTGATTTTCTCAGCTCTCATTTTGAACATTGAGCATACAGAAAGTAGGCAAAGCTCTGCGCCCCTTCCTGTTGAAGTGACCCTTACTACTGGCAAGCTACAGCTGTCGTTCAAACGTGCTAGTGGCGGAGAGTAACAGTACAGGGGATTCAAAACCTAATTCTCTCGAGGTATGCGAAAGTAAACGATAACCTGTAACTTGAAATATGCAGCGCGTTGAAGTGGGATGCGTGTATCTCCTCCCATGCCAGACTGTCTAAGGTACTGCGGTGAGTACAACAAACCAAAGGGAGCTAAATTGCAGGTCGCCGCCGCGGTCAGTGCATCAATTGACCACTCCAGCTAGAAAACAAACTCCTAACTCTCTTACGTAGTAAAGGATGAGGGATTTTTAATACTGGTGAGTTATACAAAAGAAAAAAAAATGGGACGGAGATCGCGTACGATTCTCATACACTGTATGGGGTATCAAATATATATAGTGAAAATTGATATCCCAGAGGTAACATTTCAATGTCGATTTTGTCAGAGGGTAGCATATTTATATTCCACCGATATATATAACGTAGGTGTTATATAATATATCCATTTCCTACCTTGCCCATCGCATATTTTATGGAGTTAAATGATAATATAATAAGATTATATTATGCGAATTGGGATGGTGATATAATAAACTTATATCATGGAGAGTTAAAAAGGGAATTATAACAAATCTCATATTTGTGAATTTAAATGAAAAAAATGTGATGATGTTAAATGCTTTTAAAAAAATCTTATAGGAGGTGATAATGTTTAAGTGGGATGATTTTAAAGCGTTATATGACGTGATTGTTCATGAGTGGAATAATAACTATCCATAGATGATTTCAAGGCATAGGAGAATAAATACCTAATAAATATATATAACTGGATCTAAACTATAAGCGAAAAATTAGCCACTGAAGACTGGAAGAGACATCAATAGAAGACAAAGGGAATACGTTGTCCTGAGAAAAAAAAAAAAAAAATTGGAGGTGTGACAAATGGTATCAGAGCCCAAGTTGCAAAAACTGGGCTGTTGTTATTATGCTCACTAAATTTCTAATGTTATTGAACATTGTAGAGATTGTTTTTTTTCTTTTGTGTTTTACTGATCAAAATTATGAGTGTGTATAGTGGTGCTAAAATGGCTGACGATGGAGGAATTTATGTGGATCTACGTGATGAGTTTGCTACTCCAGATCCCAATGCACCGGTAATGGCTATGTTGCACAGGATGCAACGAGAATTGGCTGAACTAAGAAGCCAGAATGACATGTTGTCCTCAGCCAGTAAGGAGCAGGAAAAGCTCATTAGAGAACTAACTTCCCGGAACAGCCAGGAAGGCGAAGGTTCCAGAAAGAGAAAGATGGATGAGTCTAATGATGATGATGCTACTAGACATCAACATAAACAGAAAAGAGAATTGCAGGGGGAGTTCAAAAAGATCAAACCTCCCTCCTATGATGGGGAGAAGGAGGAGGATGCTGAAGCTTGGTTGCTGAACATGATTAAGTATTTCCAAGTTTATGAATATGAAAGCAATCTGAAGGCCAGATTAGCTGTGTACCAGCTACAAGGAAAAGCTACACTGTGGTGGGAAGAGACAAAAATGGAGCATGCCATTGATGAAAAGACAATTACTTGGGAAGATTTCCAGGTTAAGTTCAAAAATTGTTATTTGAACGAACGTTATTATGATGATAAAGCTAAAGAATTCCATGAACTTAGACTAGGACAGCTCACTATCGATGAGTTTGTCACTAAGTTTACAAATTTACTGAGATATGTCCCTTACATTAGGGAAGAAAAGGAAAAGGTCCAAAGGTTTTTGAATTGCTTGCCTACTATGTACAAGGTGAAAATTGAGTTTGATAACCCAAAGACAATGGACGAAGCGGTTAGAAAAGAAAGATTATGCTATCAGCAGTTTAAAGGTAAGGCTGAACAAGGTAGGAGCTGGTTGAACAAGGGTGAGTTCAAGGGGAAAAGAAAAAAACCAGCATATCTAAGGAATTTTGGTAGAGATCATCAGCGGGAAAAATTCAATAAACCAAAAGAAAGCCAAACTGCTCAGTCCCAAGTGGCTTCAAAACAAGTAGAAGGGAACAATAAAAAGGAAGGGACAGTCAGAATGAAGGAACCTTTGAAATGTTGGGGCTGTGGAGAACCCCATATGATGAGAGACTGCCCCCATAGAAATATTCATATGATCAGCAGAGAACGAGAGGCAACAACAGTCAATGAAATAGCCAGAAATATACCAACTATCAGTGCAGCATTGGAAAATCGGCAAGTAGAACATCAAGCAACCATGGTGGAGATGGAGGGTAATATTTCTGACCTACCTGTTACTGTTTTGATTGATCCAGGTGCTTATTTGAGTTACATTAGTCCTGGAATTGTAGAAAAATGTAACATTAAACCTGAAAAATTTCAGCAGTCATGGTTGGTACAGCTGGCCACTGGGACTAAGAGAAAAGTAACACATAAATTGCCTAAAACAACAATACAATTAAATGGTTTTCCAATAGAAGTAAATCTGAACATATTGCCGTTAGGATCCTATGATTTACTGATAGGAATGGATTGGCTAGAAAAGAAGAAAGCCCTGATGAACTGCTGGGATAAAACCCTGCATTGTGTGGATGAAGAGGGGAAACCTTTTACCTTAAAAGGGAAACCAAAATCCATTTCAGTAAGACAAATATCAGCCTTACAATTGAAAATAAGAGCTAGAAAAGGATACCAAGTTTATGTTGTACATGTGGAAGAAGTAGAACAGAGAACTGAAGAAAATCTGCTGAGTGAATTACCTGTGGTAAGAGAATTTAAAGAAGTTTTCCCAGATGAGATTCCTCATCTTCCCCCCAAAAGAGAAATTTATTTTTCCATAGATCTGGTGCCGGGAGCCACCCCTGTTTCCCGAGCCCCTTATCGAATGAGTCCACCTGAACTTATGGAGCTGAAGATGCAGCTGCACGAATTATTGGATAAAGGTTACATTAGACCAATTGTGTCTCCGTGGGGAGCACCGGTCCTATTTGTGAAAAAGAAAGATGGAACTTTTAGGATGTGCATTGACTATCGCCAACTGAACAAGTTGACCATCAAAAATAGATACCCTTTACCTAGAATTGATGATCTTTTTTATCAGGTGAGAGGAGCTTCAGTATTTTCAAAGATTGACTTAAGGACTAGGTATCACTAGCTCAGAATTAAGGAAGAAGACATTAGCAAAACAACTTTTCGAACCCGGTATGGACACTACAAATTTGTAGTCCTACCTTTTGGACTGATAAATGCCCCTGCCACCTTTATGTGCCTGATGAACAGTGTGTTAAATAAGTATTTGGATAAGTTTTTTCTGGTGTTCATAGATGATATTTTAGTCTACTTCAAAAACAAAGAGGAACACAAGGAACATTTGCGTATAGTGTTGCAAACTCTGAAAGAAAATCAGCTATATGCTAAGTTAAGTAAATGTGAATTTTACAAGGATAAGCTTCAATATTTGGGTCACATTATCTCTAAAAAAGGCCTTGCAGTTGACCCTGAAAAGATAAAAGCAATTAAAGAATGGTCGGTTCCAACTGATGTTTCAGCAGTAAGGTCATTCATGGGGATAGCAAGCTATTATCGTAGATTTGTGGAGAGATTTTCTACCATAGCACATCCCATCACTTCATTGCAAAGAAAGGGTGTCAAGTTTGTGTGGACTGAGAAATGTCAAAACAGTTTCGAACAATTAAAACAAAAACTTATTTCAGCCCCTATATTAAAAATTGCTGATCCTGATAAAGAGTTTGTTGTATGTACAGATGCTTGCAGAGAGGGGCTAGGAGGAGTCCTATTGCAGGAAAATTCAGTTATTGCATATGAATCTAGGAAAATGAAAATACATGAATAGAATTATAGTGCATATGATCTAGAATTTGCAGCTGTTATCCATGCCCTGAAAATGTGGCGGCACTATCTTCTGGGGAAAAAGTTCACATTGATGACTGATCATATTAGCCTCAAATATTTCTTTTCCCAAACTGACCTGAATGCAATACAAGTCAGATGGCTATCCTTTTTAAGTGAATTTGATATGGACATAAAACATATCAAGGGAAAAGAAAATAAAGTTGCTGATGCATTAAGTAGAAATGCTTGCCAAAATTTAAATAGCATTGGGAGTAGTGCCCAGATGGAGGTAGAGGAATTGGTGAGAAAAGCAGCAAATCAAGATCCCAACTATGAAACACTCTTGGAGAAGCTACAGAAAAGGGATAAAACTAATTTCACTCAGAATCAAAAAGGGTTACTATATTACAAAAACAGGTTGTATATTCCAAATGTAGAGTCATTAAAAAGAGAAATTTTGGATGAATATCACAAACAACCTTATGCAGGACATCCAGGATATCAAAAGATGTTAAAAGCATTGAAGAAGAAGTTGTTCTGGCCAGGAATGAAGAGAGATGTGGCAGAATATTTAAGTAGGTGTATGGAATGTCAACTAGTCAAAGTTGAGCATCAACATCTAGCAGGTCTTTTAAACCCTTTGCCAATTGCAGAATGGAAATGGGACACAGTCTCCATGGATTTTATAACAGGGTTACCCAAAACTAAATAACAACATGATTCTATAATGGTAGTAGTAGACACTCTCACAAAAGCTGCCCACTTTATACCAGTGAAATCTACCTTTGGGACAATTCAAGTAGCGAATGTATTCCTGAAGGAGGTAGTAAGGCTTCATGGGGTGCGAAAGGTAATTGTTTCAGACCGAGATGCTAAGTTTACAGCAGCATTTTGGAAAGGATTGTTTGGTGGGATGGGTACTAAGCTGAATTTCAGTACTGCCTATCACCCTCAAACTGACGGGAAAACAGAAAGGACGAATCAAATTTTGGAGGATATGTTGAGAATGTATGTGATGGATAGACCATCAAAGTGGGAGGAGTATCTACATTTAGCTGAATTTGCCTATAATAACAGTTACCAATCTTCTATTAAAATGATTCCATTTGAGGCATTATATGGAAGAAAGTGTCGTACTCCTTTGAGCTGGAGCCAACTAGAAGATAAATTAATGCTGGGATCTAATGCCTTACAAGAGATGGAAAGAATTGTTAAATAGATACAAAGAAATATCAAGACAGCAGAAGATCGCCGGAAAAGCTATGCTGATAAGAAAAGAGTCCGGGAATTCAAAGAAGGGGACCATGTGTATTTGCGCATCAAACCCAAAAAGAGCACACTTTATGCTGGAAGTTGTGCAAAACTTGCTCCTAGATATTGTGGGCCTTTTGAAATTTTAGAAAGGGTGGGACCAGTGGCTTACAAGCTGGCCTTACCACCCCATGTTAGAGTGCATAATGTGTTTCATATTTCATTATTAAGAAGATATGTGCATGATGCTTCTCACATAGTTGATTGGAATTTTGTACAGGTGGAACCAAAAGGCGAGTTTCTGCCAGAACCACTTCAAATATTGGAGCGGGAAGAAATTGAATTGAGAAACAGAACAGTGGCCAGAGTAAAGGTGCAGTGGAAGCACTTTACTGCTGAAGAAGTTACCTGGGAAAGGGAAGACGAAATGATGGAAAAATATCCATTTTTGTTTAAATGAATTCTAGTAGGTGAATAACAACACCGAGGACGGTGTTTATTTTCAGAGCGGGAATATGTAACACCCCCAGTTTCTGTGTTGAATTTGAAAAAGTTAGACATTTGAACTTTAATCCTAAGGGGAGTGGACCCCAAAGGATAAGTATGGTGTGAATGTAATTTAATATTTAAATTGATGAAATAAATAAAATGATTGTGCATTTTGACCAAGATGAGAATTAGAGATCACTTGCCAAATCCATGAGGATGGATAAGGCAACAAATCCCCACAATCTTTCAAAAATGCTTGAAAGAAATTAATTTAGATTTTGAGGAGGAATCTAAATTTCCCCAATGAAGAGGAAAGTAGTTGGGAAGAGGTAAGAAAAGATGGAAAAGCTGAGGAAAAGCATAAAACAGCTTTAAAGTGTCCCAAATGGGAATCCTAGGCTAAATAGGAAAGAAAGCATGCTGCTATTCTAGACGCAGAATTAGAAACATGCTTTGGGGAAACATGAACTTAAATAAGCTGCTCCTAAGTAGATCAGGGGTTGATCTGTGAAGGAGGTGATCTCAGCTCGGGGGTGAGTTCTGGGAGATAAAGAGGACTCTAAGGTTGGGAGGTTGGTCATTTGCAGTAGTGGTATGTTTATGAAATTCCTGTTATTTTGAATTATTATGGTATGAATTAGATACATATAAAAATAAATTTGAATGGTATGAGTGACTTTAGTACTACATTTAACAGAATCTATCTTAAGGTAGCCACCTTTCAGATTCTGTTTAGTTGTAGACCAGTAATCTATGGAGTAGAAACCCACAGAATCTTTAAACCAAGGTTGGTTTAAATCTAAAGGTACTTAGTCTCCACCGATAACTAAATACTAACTTGGTTCTGATATATATATAAAGGTGAAATTTCATGCTCATTTGTATGCTAGAAAAATTATGGTAGTAGAACTAATATCTACATGGTACAATATAAGGGAATAAAAGACATTAGAATAGGTATTTCGAGTTATTTCTAAATCAAGAAGTAATTCTACTTTTAGACGTAGTAGTCATAAAAATTTCCTTTGAAATCTCTGCACAGTTGTAGATAACAAAACCATAGATATGTATCTAGCAAAATTCTTAGACTATTGATTCTTCCAAATCTGGAGGACTATTACTTTCACAGGAAAAATGTTGGGTTAACTCAAATCTGCTTCTGCTGATAAAATAATTTTAGCCCTTCCATATCTAAGATAGAGAAATCTACAATCTGAGTTTAGACACAAACAAAGAAGAAAAATGGGAATTATCATAACATAACATACTAGTACTTTATAAATATTAAATCTCTCAGAAAGAAAAACTGAGGGAAACAACAGAAAGAAACCTCTAATCTAGATTTCACATTACTAGAGAAAAATTCTCGAATCCACCTAAATTATTCATAGACATCACATCTATGTATATAAAAAGAAACTAATAAACAATTGTGAAGTATATATGGAAGGAACCAACTGAAATTTATGCTTGGAGAGTCATCATATATATAACCCAATCAAAAGAAATAAAATAGGGAATCGTTAGTTTGTAATGACAGAAGTAGGACGATTTAATGTAATTTTGATAATTATCTATTCGCGTGCGAGGCATCAGTTAAAAGAATGAGAAATACGCTTAGCTATATCTGCATCATATTAGAATGATATTATTGTGGGACCGCCGTAGGGTCGGCTAGATCAAAAGAAAAACGAAATCATTACTCATTACGTGGATAGTATTAACATGATTATTACTGTGTGACCGCCGTAGAATCGGCTACATGAGAAATAAAACGAAATCAATATTCATTACAGTGTGCTAGAAATCATTCGGTTACCTCTTTAACGATCACAATGGAGGTTAAAAATACTTAACATTTTCGTAAACATTAAAATTAGGTAAGACAGTGCGTGTCTGTAGCTACGGAGTATTGAACTATTGAAAAACGAAGACTGTGTATATCTATTAACGCCGATGCCCAGGGATATATTAATAACGAATGACAATGGATAATATATATATATATATATATATATATATATATATATATATATATATATAAATTGACAGTACCGCCGTAACATTTTAAATTTGGAATGGACTCCTTTTTATTTGTAACTGGAGTGAAGTGTTATCCACACAAATATAATGTGCCTCATTCTTTTCCTGAACCGAGAAATGGAATTAATTCGTTTAAAAAGAAATGTTTGATCCAAATAATGTTCATAGCATATTAACGTAATAACAGGGTTAATCTATTTAACACACATTGGAAATCCCATTTAACCATATAAGGAAAGCGAGATCCAGAGTTGGAACAGGAGTGCATACGTTGTGCAACGGCTGAGAGTATGTGTGAGGCCACTTACCCCGAGCTCTACTATGGATGCGACCCCAACAGAAATGCGCATAAACAAACGAACAACATCTCTACGTAACGGAACAAACGATAAACAAAATTTATCTGACAATACCTACTACATCTCAATAGCACAGACGAAATAGGATGGATATAAAACCTGTACATCGATTTAACCTAAAACTGGAGTAATTAGAAATGAGAAGAAAACCAGTGGCTGGGGCAGTCTGTGTGGTCGTTGTAACCAAACCCCAACGTGCCAGGAATAACATACAAACCCAGAATTTAAATAAGTTAATTTACCTTCGTAAACAGGAAGGAAGGGTTGAAGCGAGCACAGACATTTTTCCCAGTAAGAACAACGGGAAATGCGAGGCAACTCGTGGTTCTCTCGTGAAAATGCTAATGCCTATCCACTTGATCTTCAACCTTGTATTCGCCCTTAGAGAAAAATTAAAACCCAAAATGATCAAAGGAGAAAAACAACATGGAACCAGTTAGCGTAGGTGGAGAAAATGCATGATTTAGCGAACGATTAGCATACAAAGAAATTAAACCATCCAGTCTGGTGCCGAAACAAATCAGAAAAAAAAAACAACAAACCGCCCCTTTATTTCAACAAAACTTACGTGTGATAACACAGATGGGGAGCGATTTAGGAAATCGAATTTCCCCTGGGATGGTTGAGCATCGCGCTCTGTGGTACGCATGGCGAGTGATTCAGATCCCTATAGGCGGGAGTAAGATGAGAAAGGGGAGTGCCAAAAGATTTAAGCACAGGGAAATGGCATAGCAAGGACCCGAGTGGGGGTTTAAAATGGAAGGCCGGAACCCTAACACCATGCATCGACCGTAGTCCACGCGGGTATCCGATTCAGGGTTAGCGTAACTGATAGAAACTCAAACCCTAAATTGAAACGACAGCGAGCTGCACAATATCCCGAGGGGGATTTTTAAGAGTCACGTCGAGTGAGTAAACCTTTACCAATTCCATAGTACGTGATTTTCTCAGCTCTCATTTTGAACATCGAGCACACAGAAAGTAGGCAAAGCTCTGCGCCCCTTCCTGTTGAAGTGACCCTTACTACTGGCAAGCTACAGCTGTCGTTCAAACGTGCTAGTGTTACAAAGTAACAGTACAGGGGATTCAAAACCTAATTCTTCCGAGGTATGCGAAAGTAAACGATAACCTATAACTTGAAATATGCAGCGTGTTGAAGTGGGACGCGTGTATCTCCTCCCATGCCAGACTATCTGAGGTACTGTAGTGAGTACAACAAACCAAAGGGAGCTAAATTGCAGGTCACCGCCGCGGTCAGTGCATCAATTGACCACTCAAGCAAGCAAACAAACTCCTAACTCTCTTACGTAGTAAAGGATGAGGGATTTTTAATACTGGTGAGTTATACAAAAGAAAAAAAAACGGGACAGAGATCGCGTACAATTCTCATACACTGTATGGGGTATCAAATATATATAGTGAAAATTGATATCCCAGAGGTAACATTTCAATGTCGATTTTGTCAGAGGGTAGCGTATTTATATTCCACCGATATATATATAACGTAGGTGTTATATAATATAACCATTTCCTACCTTGCCCATCGCATATTTTATGGAGTTAAATGATAATATAATAAGATTATATTATGCGAATTGGGATGGTGATATAATAAACTTATATCATGGAGAGTTAAAAAGGGAATTATAACAAATCTCATATTTGTGAATTTAAATGAAAAAAATGTGATGATGTTAAATGCTTTTAAAAAAATCTTATAGGAGGTGATAATGTTTAAGTGGGATGATTTTAAAGTGTTATATGACGTGATTGTTCATGAGTGGAATAATAACTATCCATAGATGATTTCAAGGCATAGGAGAATAAATACCTAATAAATATATATAACTGGATCTAAACTATAAGCGAAAAATTAGCCAGTGAAGACTGGAAGAGACATCAATAGAAGACAAAGGGAATACGTTGTCCTGAGAAAAAATAAAAAATAAAAAAAAATTGGAGGTGCGACATTATAAAATAAAATCCATAAAATTAGACATTGAAAATCACAAACACAATCAACACTCAAAATAAAAACAACCAACTAATAAATAAAAGAAAAAGAATCAAACACCGTCATAAAAAATAATATAAGATAATAAAATAATAAGTAAAGAATAAGTAAATAAATAATAATAAATAAATATATAAATAAAATAAATAAATAAATAGACATATAAATAAAAATAATACTAAATAAAAAAATAAAAAAATACCAAATATAGACTAAAATTTGGTCAACATTAGAAATATTATTTAAAATATATAATTATAAATTAACAAAATCAATGAAGAAACCTAAAAAACATCAAACCTACTACATGACCCAACGAAAATAAAAAGAGAGGAAAACATAGAGAAAGGAAAAGAGAACCCTACTGAGAGCACATAAATGGGATCCAGCAATGAAAACCAACCAGGCCTTTTCTCAATCTCAACAACTTTTCTAAATTTACGGTGATGGAAATGTTCAAGGCTAAGAACATTCTTAACCCTGAAGTTACTTAATGTTCAAGGCTAAGAACATTCTTAACCCTGAAGTTACTTCCACTTTATCGTGGAGACTCTTAACTTATCAATAAACTTCCACTTTGTTACAATACAAAGGCTTATGATTATCACTTACCCAAAACCCATAATAGATTATATGGTCAAAAATATTTTATATATATTTTATGTTAATTTAATTATTGACCATCATTTTTAATTAAATTTAAAAGAAAAAATACATTAAATCCTAAACCTTTGTCTTGATGACTATTAAATATTTTTTACATATTAATTATCAATGATATCTTGAGAGGTGCTCTACCCAGTTATGTGGCATATAAATGTCAAGCATAAATTTTTAACATTTAACATTTATATCTCCAATGAATTATTAAAAAATTTGATAAATAAAATTAGAAGTAATAAATAAAATGTTAAGAGTTATATAAAACCTCTATGCATTTAAATGTTGGCTCAATAAATAATAAAAAGTTTAAGTTAAAGTGAATTCTTTATATGTAAAATATGTTATTAATTGGTGAATATATTTTGCTACCATGCCATGGGCCAATACAATTTCACTTCTTTCACAATGGAAATATTTTATACCAATATGACCTGATTATTAATCATGGAAATTCAACCACAATTTATGGTCGATATTATTAGCATGTAAATAGGATTTGTTATAATATCATGGGTCAATAACGTGGTTTATCAATACGACATGGCCATGGCCAATAACCATAACTTATTTCACTTTCAAGATATTTTCAAATATTTTATTTTAATTTAATTTTATAACATTTTCTTAATTAATTCTAAAAGGAATAATGTTATCATTACTTTTGAGATATATATAAACCCTCTATCGTATAATACCATAGAAATTAAATCAATTTTTCAATAAAATTAGAAATGAAAATACTTTTATATATAAAGATGTGAAATATATATAATATAAATAGTATTATTAAGAAGCAACATAAATTCATCTTAACTAAGCATCCAAGTGATGAAAACAAACAAATTTACTAACAATAATATAGGAAATATATGTCTTTTAAAATAAATTATATTAAAAAAAAGTGTAATATATCTTTAATTATACTAATTTTGTAATTTTTGTTTAAATAAATTATAATTAAAAAAATGTGATATATCTGTCTGC
>CM076572.1:1391927469-1392074242 GCA_034641835.2 Pinus albicaulis | reverse complement strand
AGGTTGGAAGGATATGTGAATTTTAATGAAGGAAATGGACTTTGACCTTTTAATAGGAATGTATATGAGAGACTGACGCATCTACGACAGGAGCACGTGGACGGATGACGTGGAGCCACAGGGTCGATGGTGTGGCGACGTTTAGATATAGACCGTTCGATCTTTTGGGGGAATCGACGGTGAAAATGCGTCGAAAAACAATGAGACGGTGGGCCAGGGGCGATGTGGACGGGAGTTAAAAGCTGCATGACTTTGAAAAGCAAGGGCCGTTGGATCAAATGCTTAAGATCGGACGGTTTGTATGAATTTCGCTGCATGTCTTTGCCCGGGAGATAATGCGCGAAATGGAGCGGTTTTGGGATCGTACAGAGGGACACTTGTCACGCAGCGTGTGGAATCGCTAGCCCAATGGGGAATACCACCTGCCCAGCAAAGGTGGTGCGGAATAAACCGGACGGTTTTGGCATCGATGCGCTGCGCGGGGTCCACCAGGGCGGGAGAGATGCAGACCGTCAGATCTACGAGTGATCGTATGGCTGAGAACACGCCCGATAGTTGTATATGGAAAGCGCCTTCGGATTTGGTGTTTGGTCTCGGGGCCAGGTTGTGTGGGAGGAATAGGTGCTAGGGCTAAGACTGAATGGGCTGGGCCCAATATATTTTAAAGTGCAGATTTTAAGCCTTTGTTTGATGTATTTCGTGAGCGGGAATGGTAGCAATAGGCAGGATATGGAGGTCTTAGGCCACGACAGAGGTTTTAAAAAGATTCAAACGGGACAACAAGCCAAAAAATTGAATGGAGGGGCTAATATAGTCAACATCGGCTCCATCTGGGGACGACGCGTTCATACTTGGATGTGTCGAGAACCTGCAGACCTCCTGATCATAATCTTATGTAAACCCTGTGGACTCTGCTCTCAAAAACCTTTCCTTTTCATGATTCATTATGACACTCGCACCATTCAGACAACAATAAAACAAAAAACTAATATACAATATGATACAATCGGGCCACCTTTTGCCCGAATCAGAATTGGAAGTAGGGCTTGAGAAATTGGCCATTTACAGGGGCATCCAGCACGTCACCCTGCAAATTTTCCAATATGAACGTGTTATTATTTCCTTGTTCCACTATTTTGAAAGGACCAAACCAGAGGGGATCAAATTTTCCATGCTTCCCTTTTTCAGCTCTTCGTACATCCCATCTGAGAACTAGATCTCCAATCTGCAATTTTCTATATTTTGCATGCTGATCAAACATGTGTTTCATTTTCTCTTGATACTTCGTTAATCTATGATTCACTTGGCCCCATGTTTCCTCTAATTTCACCAACTGATTAATTCTCCTGACCATATCATCAGGTTCTTCCTGACTTTCCTGCATGAAACGGGCCACTGGCAAGGCCAGCTGCACAGGAAACACTGTTGCTCGTCCATATACCAACTCATATGGAGATTTCCCAGTTGCTCTCTTGCTAGTGATTCTATTAGCCCATAGAGAAAATTTCAATTGGGAATCCCAATTCTTCTAATTTTCATTTACAGTTTTCTTCAAGGCCCGTACTAAAGTTTTGTTGGAAGATTCTGCCAAGCCATTTCCCTGTGGATAGTAGGCTATGGAGTGGTTCAATGTGATATTATACTGTTGGCAAAAATTCACAAATTTTGCAGATTTGAAGGCCTGTGCATTATCAGTCACTATTCTAGCAGGACAGCCAAACCTGGATATGATGTTTTCTTCCATGAATTTTATGAGGACAGTGTCAGTAGCATTCCTTGCAGGTATGGCTTCTACCCATTTTTTGAAGTAATCTGTGGCTGTCAATATCCATTTATGTTGTCCACTTGATGGGGGATGTATTTCTCCAATAAAATCTATTCCCCATTGTTGAAATGGTTCATCTATATGAACTGGAATCAGGGGCAGAGCTGCCAACTTCTGTCTCTCAGCAAATTTTTGACACTTATCACATGCTCTGACCTAGGTAAAAACATCTCCGAATAATTTTGGCTAGTAGAAACCAACCTTTAGTATTTTATGAGCTGTGGCTCTCCAGCTGTAATGGCCTCCACAAATTCCTTCATGGAATTCCATCATTATACTTTCTACTTCATCCTCTGTGAGGCACAGGAGTAGAATGCCTGAAGGATCTCTCCAATACAGCTGACTATTGGCAACTATATACTTTTGTGCTTTTAGCCTCAAAGTCCTGTATTTTGCCTTATCACAACCTGGAGGAAAACTGAGTGTCAAAAGATATTCTACGATTTCTTTGTACCATGGATTGGTGAGATATTTTATATGTGCTTTCTGAGTGGCTACCTCCAGTCCTTGCTGTTCTTTTTCTTTCTCAGACTCTCCATTTGCTATCATAGACAAATTTATGCCTAGAGCCTGGTATTTTGACTCTGACAAGATCCTTGCTAGCCCCTGTCCTTTTATCAGCTTAGTAGGATGGATATCCAGATCATACTCCTGTATTTTTGCAATCCATATCCCCCTTTTCCCTTCACTATCTCCCTGAATCAGAGTGTCTTTAACAGCAGCAGTAGGGACATATGTGGTGATGTGAGACTGCAAAATGTATACGCGAAATGCTTTGAGGGATTTTACTAGGGCATAGGCCTGCTTCTCTAATATGTTATATTTCAATTCTGCATCATGAAGCACTTGAATGAAGAAGGCAATTGGTTGCTCATATCCTTCTTCATTTTTCTGTAACAGAACTCCAACTACTGTATGAGGTGATGCAAAAGAAAAGATCATAAATGGTTTTTCATAATTTGGTCCAGCTAGCACAGGAGCTTCAGCAAATGCAACTTTAATTCTTGTAAAGGCCTCCCGTGATTCTTGTGACCATTTCACCTCATTATTCTTCTTTAGCATATCTGTTATATGCCTAACTATCTCAGCATAGTTAGGAATAAACCTTCTCAGAAAATTTATGCGGCCTAAAAATACCTGCACTTCCTTCTTATTTCTGGGGAGAGGAATACCATTTATGACTTCTACTCTTTTGGGATCTATCCTTACCCCATCCTTATTTACAATATGCCCCAAAAGTTTGCCTTCCTCTAATGCAAATAAATACTTTTGTGGGTTTAGAGAAAGACCATACCTTCTGCATTTTTCAAAGGTTCTTCGCAAATGCTCAATGTGTTCAGCATCATTTTTTGAGAACACTGTTATATCATCAAGGTACACCACCAGAAATTTATCTTGCTCCCTGACAAAGGCTATGTCCATGGCCCTCTGAAAGGTAGCCCCTGCATTAATCAGTCCAAAAGGCATCCTGGCATACATGAATGTTCCCCATGGGGTAGTGAAATCCATCTTCTTCTGATCATCTGGAAGTACAGCTACCTGATTATAACCAGAGAAACCATCCATCATTGACATTCTAGAGGCTCCCACCACTTTTTGCAGGATGTGGCCCATCTTAGGCAGTGGGTAATTATCTTTTAAAGACGCTCTGTTTAAATTCCTAAAATCCACACATAGCCTTATTTCTCCATTTTTCTTTCTGACAGGGACCAAGTTTGCAACCCATTCTGAGTACCTCAATGGCACAATTATTTTGGCCTTTAGCAGCTTCTTAATTTCTTTCTCAATGGAGGGAAGCAGCAAAGGATTTATCTGTTTGAGCTTCTACTTATAAGGTCTTGCATCTTCCCTCAAAGGAATTTTATGCTGCATTATATTAACATAAAATGTTTTAAGGTCTTGATAAGACCATGCAAATACATCTTTATAAGACTGAAATAATTTCAGGTATTTTTCTTTACACTCCTCTGTGACCTTCTTGGATAATTTTACGATTTTAGGATCAGCCTCAGTACCCAGATTCAGGTCTTCTACTTGATTTTCTTCTGTTACTTTACTAGACTGCAATGAGACATCATTCTTATCAAACAACCTTTCTAGAGGCACCAGCCCTCTAGGTATAATGTTTCCTTTCAGCTGCAAAACTTTACTTCCTGCCATTTTCTCTTCCCACTTATTTTCTCTTCTCTTCATTTGTTCCTCATCTTCAAATACCTGCCAGTGCTTGATATTATCTGGGATTGATGGCCTATAACGTACCTCGACTCATACCTCAGGAGAGGATTCTGAGGAGGACGCAATGTGCTAGCAGCTACAGCAAGAGAATCTGCCATTCTATTCTGCTCCCAGGGCATGAAATGGATATTAAATGCTGAGAATAAATTCTCCACCATGTCTCATACTTCATTCCTGTATGCCCTCAACCGAGGGTGCTTGGTTTGACACTGATTTCTGATTTGTCTGACCACCAGCTCAGAGTCTCCCAGAACCTTTAAACATTGTATGCCCATGCTCTTGGCTGTCTGCAATCCCAACAAGAGTGCTTCATATTCAGATACATTATTAGTAGCTTCGTACTCTAATTTAAAAGACAGTGGCACCCATTTTCCTGTAGGAGAGATTAATAATACTCCAGCCCCATTACCTTCTCTCGAATTTGCTCCATCAAAATGTAGAGTCCATACTCCTACTTCACGGTCTTCTAAAGGCTGCTCAGTTTTGATTTGATAGAAGGAAGGTTCATGAGCAAAATTTTGATCTTCTTCTAACATCAAACATGAGAAATCTCCTTCTTTGCTGTAGACTGGTGAATTCTCTGAGCTGTCAGCCTTTGTAACCATCTTGACAAATCTGGTTTCTCTGTATAACCTCCTCTCCTGACCCCCAAAAACAAGGATAGTGGCATATGTTAAGTCTAGTTTGAGTGACCCACCAATTTTTGTTCCCCAGGACCTTGACAACAGCATGCCAAAGAGAGCTGGGATGTCGGCCACCACAATATCCATTACTACACTTTTTGCTGGAATTTGGGCCAGATTGACCACTAAATATTTAATCATCCCCAAGCATTTAACTCTTTTGGAATCAAATGAATATAGATCTTTATATGGACGTGTGATTTGCAAACCTAGTTGCTCTCCATGAATGACAAAGGCATAATATTATGGGAAGCTCCAGAATCTAACATACAATTGTGTAACAGCAGGTCATGAATAACTAGAGACACATAGAAAGGAGGAGTAGAGGGGTCTATCTCCTCGACATGTGGGCCAAAAACTACCATGGGTCTTTCTTCTTGAAGATTAAGACTGTCTGGGATTATTGGTGCTTCAGGAGGGAGCAATAAAGAAGTGACTTGAGATTGATATGCAGGTTGTTTCAACAGTTCAGTCAAAGGGACTGGGATTTTGACTTTCTCAAGTTCTTTTTGCAAATTGAAAGCAGGAGGGGGCTTTTCTATTACAACTTCTTTTGACTCTTTATTTTCAACTGAAGGTTTAACTTCTTTTGATACAGACTCGACATTAGGAGGAGTAGCTACTTTTGAGGAAGAAGGAGCTTGATCATTAGACTGCAGAGGTTTTTTTAGAGGACTCTTACCTTTGTCTACGACTTTCTTCATTTTTGACTCCTTTTGAGTAGGTGCTTCCTTCTAGGGAGGATATTCTTCATGTTCTTGAGTCCGAGTTCTCTTTCTGGAGGATCTGAGATCATATCTCCTATTGAAATGTGCTTGCATGAAATCATTAAACTGTTTGCAATAGTGATCAATCTCAGCATCTTCTGTATCTCTGATCTCTTCTTCTTCTTCTTCTAACGGGCATTCTATTTCATCATTGTTTGAAAAGGCAAGATTTGCATCTTGCAGTTCATAGGCAGCATCTTTAGTGGAGTCATATACTAGGCCTTCCAGGTACAATGAATGTGGTACTTGGTCCTGTAGCTCCTTAGCTTCCCTTGGAAATATTTGCAGGGGTGGATTTCTATACTGAGGATTGTAACCCCTGTTTGGAGCGTTCGGAAAGTTCTTGGAAGCTGAGTTCTTGGTCTCCAATTCAAGCTTGACCAGTTTATTAGAAATATTCTTAATCATTTTGCTCATTTCTTCAATTTTATCTGAATCCTTATCCTGATTAGAAGTATATACTTCCTCTTTTCCTCTTCTTCTGGTATCCTGTTCAGCTCTCCCTTTTAATTTCCCAGTGGAAGCAAAGTTTGCTTCCAATTCAAGAGCATCTGACTGAGCATCATCTAGGGTGGCAGGTTTTCTTTCCCTGAGAGAGAAACCAAAACCTGAGTCAAAGGCTGCTATGAAAACAACTTTGGCAGCATTCTGATGAGGCTTCATATCAGCAGGGAGGTTTAGATATAACTTATTAAATCTCTTGATAAATTCTGACACCCCTTCATTATGTTTCTTCTTGAGTGTATTGAACTCAGTAAGACATTGTCCATGATATTTCTTTTCTCCCCATTTTCTGAGAAAAGTATTTTCCATATCATCCCAAGTGGTGATGGAATGGTTTCCCAATGTCTTGAACCATTTTTTGGCTTCACCATCCAGAGATTGCACAAATAGTCTTAAGACTACATCCAAATGTTCTACATTAAAGTTCTCTGCAAAAGAGCAGAAAGTCTCAAGATGTTTTTGAGCATCAATTTCATTTTCCCCAGGGAATCTGGGCAAGATCTTCAAATAGTCCTGTGGCATATCATTTAATACTTGTGGTAATGCCAGGGGAGCATATTTATTCAACAAAAAGGCTGGAACATTAGCCATTGGAGGAGGTGGGGGTTGTGCAACAATCTGGTGTACAAATGGAGGAAGAGGTGGAGGAGGAAGTGGAGTATTAATAACAATGGGAATATATTGTACAACAGCCTCAGGTGTAGACGGGAAAAGTTCATGGTTAACAGAAACTACTTCGGTTACTTCCTTGACTTCTTCGACTTCAGGAGTAGGGTAAGGTTGAGCTTTAATCCGAGCACTTTCCCTGGGTGGGCTATCTGAGTAATATTCAAGATTTTCCTCGGTGGAGTCGGGATTTTCTATTTTGACTTCTTGAGAAGAAGAAGACGGATAATCTTCTACCAAATATTCAGGGATTTCAGCACGGACTGATTTCCTTTCTTTCCAACTTCTTCTGTGTATAATATTCTCAGGTTCAGACACTGAAGGTGTCTTCGACTGGATGTATCTGACCTCAAGTGTGGCTTACAAGGAGCCAGGACTACCAATAGATTTATCAAATAAACAACAGTGGAGTCGCCAAGGTGAGAGATATGCAACTCTTCAACTCTCTGTGCTCACCTGATTAGAGAGTGAATATGATTTTTCGAGGCCCAGGGATTCTGATTTTCTTAAATTCGTCCCCGGCAACGGCGCCAGAAAGATGTTGTCGACAAATGTTGTCACTCCTAGAGACAGCCTAGAGTTGCCATAGACCAGTGCCTAGGACATTTTATCATAGCAAGGAGCGTATAATATAACTTGGGTGTCAATCCAAAGGCTCTCCTGCTATCTCTTGTAGAACAAGGAAATTAATTTTAATGGGACCAGAACTTACAGAAACTGCCACAAGGAAAGTAATGTTGCAGAGACAAGATGCAAAGCTCCAACACAAAAGCATCAGACAGTTAAGAGACAATTTACTGTAAAGAGGGTCGATTCAAATAATATGCCACAGAAATCAAATATCAGAAAGTGAATGCGGTGAAAGAAAAGTTAAGAAGATACTAGTCAACATTGGGCTGATACCCAGATACACAACAAAACCATATATGGGCTTATCAATCTAAGAATCCATACATGACAATGGTGTTTTAAAAGCACCCTCCCAAAGCAACTAATATAGAAGAAATATGGTTGAGATGAATATGGAACAGTATATCATGCATGAGCCATATTTAAAGCACTTGACTGATTTAAGTATGGGCATCAACTAGGATGAATCCTTACCAAACGAGTGAGCCACTCGCATTCCAAAACATGATACAAGAAAGTGGATGAAATGAAATGTTATATTAAACACATAAGAGAAAGTTACATACTGTGAAATACCAAAGACCAGAATCCTCATTACAGATAGAACTCCTCCTCACTGAGACCCTACGAGCTCTGAGCCTTCATATAAAAGCTTTACAAAATGTATACAAAAAATGCCTTTCACTGCACAATTCTCTGATAAAAATCTGGAACCCTTACAATGTCTTTCTTCTGGAGTTTTATAGGAGAGACTGAAAACTCTAGAAAACGAGGTAGGTGAAGCTCATTTAATTGGCTTAATTTAAACAAAATGGCGGAAAACCTTCGCGCCCACACTGCCGGATGACCATGCTGAGCTATGTGTACTCTGCTGCCGGCAGAAATAAATGCACTGGGTAGAAAATCTCTTCAGGAAACGGTTTAGAGCAAAATTCACATGAACATTCTGTCCTTTCCTGAAGAAAATTCGGTGGAAATAAACCTTGAGGGCATTGTTTTCTGTGAAAAGATCTTTCTAGTGATCTGTAGGGTCTTCGATCCGGTACTTTGCCTCCAAAAGGGTATGTAACAGCCTCAAAGTCCTTAAATGCATTTCTTTAATCCCCTCCTCTTCACTGATATTCTCTATCTGCGCCATTAATTTTTCATCTGCTCAACCTGTGCATTTAAATGACCCTGGAGGGTATAATAGATTTAAATATTTGGTTTCTTTAATGGTGGTCATATCATAGCAGCTCCAGGATCTTTTTTTTGTAAATTTTTCTCCTGTAACATGGTCCTGTCATGCGTTCTCGGCTTCTGTAATGGAGGCGGTGAATCATGATAATTCTTTGCCACGGAAAACCTGCAAAACCCACAAACACATCAAAGAAAACCAAACACGGGGGTGGTGAATGCGGCGATGACCATGGAGATGGTGATGCAGACTGGGCAGAGTAGTGAGACGATGCAGGGTGGCGGAAAACACATATAAGTGGCGGAGAAATGCTTTGGGTGAAGGTTGGAAGGATACGTGAATTTTAACGAAGGCAATGGACTTTGACCTTTTAATAGGAATGTAGATGAGAGACTGACGCATCTACGACGGGAGCACGTGGACGGATGACGTGGAGCCACGGGGTCGATGGCGTGGCGAGGTTTAGATACAGATCGTTTGATTTTTTGTGGGAATCGATGGTGAAAACGCGTCGAAAAACAATGAGACGGTGGGCCAGGGGCGATGTGGACGAGAGTTAAAAGCTGCACAACTTTGAAAAGCAAGGGCCGTTGGATCGAATGCTTAAGATCGGATGGTTTGTATGAATTTCGCTGCACGTCTTTGCCCGGGAGATAATGCGTGAAATGGAGCAGTTTCAGGATCGTACAGAGGGACACTTGTCACACAGCGTGTGGAATCGCTGGCCCAATGGGGAATACCACCTGCCCAGCAAAGGTGGTGCGGAATAAACTGGACGGTTTTGGCATCGATGCGCTGCGTAGGGTCCACCAGGGCGGGAGAGATGCAGACCGTTAGATCTACGAGTGATTGTATGGCTGAGAACAGGCCCGATAGTTGTATATGGCAAGCGCCTTCGAATTTGGCATTTGGTCTCGGGGCCAGGTCATGTGGGAGGAATAGGTGCTGGGGCTAAGACTGAAGGGGCTGGGCCCGATATATTTTAAAGTGCAGATTTTAAGCCTTTGTCCGATGTATTTCGTGAGCGGGAATGGTAGCGATAGGCAGGATATGGAGGTCTTAGGCCACGACAGAGGTTTTAAACAGATTCAAACGGGACAGCAGGCCAAAAACTTGAATGGAGGGGCTAATATAGTCAACACAGTCAATCTCCCTTCATAAAACTTGACAAAACTGAGTTTCAAGGCAAAAAATCACCTATATAAATTTTCGTAGCGTATTTCTGGCCTCAAGCCCGAGGTACGCTACGAAACTGGCCAAAAAACCAGAATTTTCTGAGTTTAAGGTTGTCTTCAAAAACTATTCTCCAGCTGCAAAATTTGGGTTCTCTGCATGTTATGAACCTCATCAAACATATTCCATCTTAATTTTTACTCATGTGGTGTTTCCTTTTAATTTACAATCAATTGACTAATGGGCTCTTTGTAATATTCCTAACTAGCCCAAGCTAGTAGGAATATTCAATGTCATTTTATTTTTATGCTTTATGAATAAAATGTAAAGGAGAACAAATAAAAAATCCTAAACATGAGAATAAATCAATGCTCAATGTGAACAGAGTGAAATCAGGGCTTGCTCAATAAAATCCACTTGCATGTGAAACAGGTTCAAGCTATTTGACCGGGTCAACAGGACCAAATCATAAAGCAGTCCAGATACAATGAACCTCCTAGATGATCAGCGCAGTCCTATGAGGAGGTCCTCAATGTGAAATGGGTTAATTCATTTGAGGTGGTTTAGGTTTTTGCACATCCTCATCTTATAAAAGGAAGGAGAAGACTCAAGGAAAATGTTGTTGATGATCATTTGATTTTGAGATTTCTTGAGCAACTCAAACTCTCTTGGCTGTTTAGCTAGAGAGAGGAATTTCCTGTTTAGGAATTCCTCCTCCTTCCTTGAGGGTCTCTTGGAGGAGATTGTGCTGCATTGATCCACTATTTGGCTTTTTGGCCAAGCTTTACCTCCCTTGGAAGCATAAATCCTGATTAGGGCTTCACTGTTTAGAGAGCTGCAGCAAGTGAAATCAGATCTATTCATATCTGAAGAGTTCTATTGCATCTTTTTAGTGGGGAAGTAATCTAAACCATTGGCAAGAGTGCAATAACTGTTTTGAGATCCAGATCCTTATATTGGCATGAGGCCAAAGTGTGCATCACTTCATCAGTGCAGTTATCTTCAGCAACTGCGTTATTTTGCAGGCAGAGTTGCAATGTTTATTTGCTAGCAGTTTGGAGGAGAGATCTCCGGTGAAAGGGATTCTTTCCTTCACTGAGGTGATCTGTGGATTGGCTAACCAATCCATGTAATATTTCAGATCTGATCTGCTGTGTGATGTATTCTTTAGAAATTTCTGAAGTTTACTACAGATCCATGGTGTAGATCTCAGATCTATTCAGTGTCCTTCACTTTCAGCTGAGATCCCCAAGAGGAATGTACTAAAAGGGAATTTTGCATATAGATCCCATTTAGATCTATCCTTTTGTCCTCTGATCTGTTATAGATCTGAAACTTAATATAGCACTACTTCAGAATTCTGAAAATAACGCTGTCATGCTTCTGCAGTCTTTTCTCATGAGTTGCAACACTTCTTTTGGGGTGTTCCTTTATGTAAATATCTGTTTTTCCTAATGTAAACCATCTGATTCATATTCTAAGTTTCCATACTGGTTTTCCAACATTATTTTGGTTAAAAACCTTAGAAATTACGCTATTAATGCTTTGGTAAATTTCTGCATAATTTAAGCCATGGGAAATCAGGGTTTTCTAGCCTAGTTTGGGAAGGAGGAACTGTTTAAATTTTCTAGAATTATTTGTTTGAGCTCAAATTCAGAGAATAGGTCCCTGATGACCTAATTTTAAATAACCTCCCGCCATTTCCCTTATTTTTACGCAAATCTCTGAATATACTCATTTTAGGGCCAAAACCATCACTTTTCCCCACCTTTTTTCCCATAAAACGCCGTATAGGGTTTCTGTTGCATATTTAACTGAATTTTAAGTGTTTTAACATCTATATCAGACATATTTCTATAGCTCCACATTGGTAATAACTCATATTATTCCCAATCTGTAGTTGTTCCTGAAAAAGGGATATTACTGTGGTATCAAAGCAAGATCTTTGGCTCAGCCTGTGGCTTTAGCCAAAGTGATGAATCCCTGAAGGAGGAATATTTAAAGCTCTATTGACAGAGTCTGCAGATGGCTAGGTAGCCTCTGGATCTCACCCTTTTTTTCAAAGGTGACATATCCAGTAAATGCCCTTGCAGTCAATCTTTGGAATAGAATTTTGACATTCCTGAAAAAGGGAAATTTACAAAAATATCAGAGAAGAGAAGAGAAGAAAAAAATATCAGAATGATGGAGAGGATGAGATCACTCTCATCATTGTTCATATATAAGAAGGGCCTCTCCAAAGAGGTAAATCAGAAGAGAGAAAGAAGATGCACCAAGACTCCTAGAGGGTTTCAAGGAGAAGAAAGTTGCAGTGAGACCTACATAAGGTTTCAAGAAGGAGAGGAAGACCCATGCACTTACTACCCTCACAAAGAAGATGCATTGTACATAAGAAACAAGAGCATGGCTCCACCACTTGGAAGAATGACAGAAGAGGAGATCTCCTTGCTCCTTTTCGAGACCCTGAAGGGTATTGAAGAAGATCTCAAGGAGATTGAGAGGATGGAGACTTGTACCAGCGCTAGCACAACCTTGGAGGAGCAGCCTTCATGTTCAATGGATGAGGAAAACACAATTGAGAAAGAAGCTCTTTCTTTTACATCTCACCAAGGTATGATTAAAAATTCATCTATTATCATTTCAGCACATTGTATGAAGGGATCCACATATTTTCATGCTGCTGATTTTGAGCAACAGAGTTGCACTGTGCTGTGCAAAGAAAGTAAGGAAGAAGAGAGGAACCATTCCTCATTGGAGAGTTCACCTGAATTCTTCATTCATGAAGCAATAGAGGATGGAATGATGGATGGTAGACATCTTGAAGTGAGAAACCCTTTCTCCCTTCTAGATGACCCTTTCTCGATGAGCACACCCCTACTCAAAGAGAAACTTATACTTGCAGCAAATCCAAGACCCCTTTGGTTTTGGGAGGCCATGCATGAGGAGAAGACCTCATGGAAAGAATTCATTGGAGGTGCAATTCAGCACATCATGGAGTGCAAAGTTCTTCAACAGTTTGAGGAGGATCTTCCCTTCTCACAGGAGTAGATAGTAGATGGAGGACATCTTCAGATGGATAACATCTCTCAGACTGTGTTGGACATTTCTTGAGCCATGCACATCATGATGGGAGGTTTTTTCCTACCACCTATTTGGGTCCTCATAGGGTCAAATTGATCATCAGAAAGATTGCATTTTAAGATCCCATGAAATGCAGGAATTTGATTTGGGATGATGGTAACCCTCATAGGAGGAGTACCGGGATAAAGGGTGGAAGGAGACATCCACAAGTGGTTGAGTGGATGTGGATGGAGAGCAAGAAGCTGGAGAGCTACTTATAGATCTATGACATCGGGCAGCAGGAGGCTTGGTTGTGCTGGTTGCTCTTGAAAGAGTTTGGTCATCACTCTCTTTCTAAGGGTAAGTGGCAGGATACTTGCATCATGGAGCAGCAAGGAGTATGGACACATTGTGTTGACATAATATTCTTCATGTCAATCACCATGTTTTCACTACATGATCTTGATGATGGGAGTATAGAGAGGCAACAAAATATTTTGTTGCTTGGGATGTTCTTGAGAGAGCAAGGGAAGATTTTCTCTCACAGTTTTCATGATGTTGCAGGAGTAGAAGATGGCACTATCATAGTGCAAAGGGGTTACTCCTTGACCTTAGATGTTCAAGAAGGACTTTCTTCATGGGAAGGACTTCTCATATGTAGCAGCATTATGGGAGATGCCTTTGACATTCTGCATGTCAAAGATTGGAGCTATGTGTTGATGGGAGCCTATTTGCATAGGCCAATAGCGTTGTCACTTTGGAGTTGGGATTTCTTGATGGAGTATTCCCAGGATCACTTCTCATTCAATGCACTTGGTGAGAAAAGAGGAGGTGAAGAATATGCAGTGATAGATGGAGACATCTATTACTGTGGTGTGATTTTCTTGACTTGGGTTTGCAAGCAGGAGGAGAAGGACTTTCATGCAGCCCTTGGTTCATTCCCCTTCATGGGAGTGTACCAAACTATTATTTAGGATTCATTCATGGATCCATGTATCTTCTTGCTTCCAACATATGGTGAGAGATTTTTCTTGCATCCTCTTACCATCTTTTGGCAGTGCATTGCTCCATAAGAGGGCAAGCTATTCATCGAGCTCCATGGTCTACATTGGGCCAAATTATATGATGGAGACAACCATCTCTTATGTGGCCTTGGGCAAAGATGTTTTTCTTACATGTATGTTCATTTGATTTATATGATTAACCATGTAACAAGGAACAATTTGCCATGTATTCTTCTAAAGCAACAGTATGTAAAACTACGCTGGGAAGACTTGGGAAACTGTTGGTACTATCTTGCATCACATAGAACCTTCAGTATTTCCTTCACGATGATGATATTCATGTTCTTGATTGATGATATTGCTTTTATCTTGATGGGAGACATGATGTTGAGTAAGGCACATGGTTTGGATGTGTCCTTTTGGGAAGTAAGTTCCCACATTTCCTGCAGTACATGTTCTAACGGGAACATGGGAAGAGTCATGGCCACCATGACCAAACACTTGTTTCTCTTGGAGGTGAGCCATGTGTGTGATAGGATACCTTATGATGCTACTCTTCTATCCATCACATATGAAACATTTTGGGCTAACTGGTTTTACAGCGTTGGAGGGAGGATCTTTGCAGGTCTAATCTTCATGATGCCACTTGAGGGAAATATCCTTGCAACCCAAGATCAGTTTGCACTCTACACTTATCTTAAGTGGAGAGGTGAACAAAGTGGGGTAAGCTATGATGCTTACCACTTGCATATTTTCAGCCCACCTTCTTTGCTGGAGCTCAAGGTGGAAGAGGATTTTCTAAATTTGCCTTAGCTGGAGGTAACTAGATTCTTATGGATGATAACATGGGTTTGGGAGACACTCATTGGGAGAAATTTTCCCCATGCTCTTCATCACTCCTACCTCAATGAGGCCATTGAGCAAAAAGGATATCACCACTTGCACCTTCATTTTCTCATGATGTGCACTTGCTATCTTACACTTGGAGGAAATCATTGGAAGACAGATTCATTGCTTATCATTTTCAGCCATGGTGGGGTCCATTGATGAGGCCACAAGAAGAGGGAAGGAGAAGTTTTGTTCTACCCTGCAGTTTCTTAAGGACAAGAAACATTTTGAAGGGGGAGGACTGTAATATTCCTAACTAGCCCAAGCTAGTAGGAATATTCAATGTCATTTTATTTTTATGCTTTATGAATAAAATGTAAAGGAGAACAAATAAAAACTCCTAAACATAAGTATAAATCAATGCCCAATGTGAACAGAGTGAAATCAGGGCTTGCTCAATAAAATCCACTTGCATGTGAAACAGGTTCAAGCTATTTGATCGAGTCAACAGGACCAAATCATAAAGTAGTCCAGATACAATGAACCTCCTAGATGATCAGCGCAGTCCTATGAGGAGGTCCTCAATGTGAAAGGGGTTAATTCATTTGAGGCAGTTTAGGGTTTTGCACATCCTCATCTTATAAAAGGAAGGAGAAGGCTCAAGGAAAAGGTTGTTGATGATCATTTTATTTTGAGATTGCTTGAGCAACTCAAACTCTCTTGACTGTTTAGCTAGAGAGAGGAATTTCCTATTTAGGAATTCCTCCTCCTTCCTTAAGGGTCTCTTGGAGGAGATTGTGCAGCATTGATACACTATCTGGAATTTTTGCCAAGCTTCACCTCCCTTGGCAGCGTAAATCCTGATTAGGGCTTCACTGTTTAGAGAGCTTCAGCAATTGGAATCAGATCTATTCATATCTGAAGAGTTCTATTGCATCTTTTCAGTGGGGAAGTCATCTAAACCATTGGCAAGAGTGCAATAGCTGTTTTTAGCTCTAGATCCTTATCTTGGCATGAGGCCAAAGTGTGCATCACTTCATCAGCGCAGTTAGATTCAGTAACTGCGTTATTTTGCAAGTAGAGTTGCAGTGTTTATTTGCTAGCATTTTGGAGGAGAGATCTCCGGTGAAAGGGCTTATTTCCTTCACTGAGGTGATATGTGGATTGGCCAACCAATCCATGTCATATTTCAGATCTGATCTACTGTGTGATGTATTCTTCATAAATTTCTGAAGTTTACTGCAGATCCTGTAGATCTCAGATCTATTTAGTGTCCTTCACTTTCAGCTGAGATCCCCAAGGGGAATGTACTAAAAGGGAATTTTTGCATATAGATCCCATTTAGATATATCCTTTTGTCCTCTGATCTGTTATAGATATGAAAATTAATATAGCACTGCTTTAGAATTCTAAAAATAACGTTGTCATGCTTCTGCAGTCTTTTCTCATGAGTTGCAACACTTCTTTTGGGGCGTTCCTTTATGTAAATCTATGTTTTTCCTAATGTAAACCATCTGATTCATATTATAAGTTGCCATAATGGTGTTCCAACATTATTTCAGTTAAAACCCTCATAAATTATGCTATCCATGCTTCAGTAAATTTCTGCATAATTTAAACCATGGGAAATCAGGGTTTTCTAGCCTAGTTTGGGAAGGAGGAACTCTTTAACTAAGCTAGAATTATTTGTTTGAGCTGAAATTCAGAGAATAGGTCCCTCATGACCTAATATGAAATAAACTCCCACCATTTCAATTATTTTTACACAGATATCTGAATATACTCATTTTAGGGCCAAAATCATCACTTTTCCCAACCTTTTTGCCCATAAAATGCTGTATAAGGTTTCTGTTGCATATTTAACTGAATTTTAAGTGTTTTAACATTTGTATAAGACATATTTATGTAGCTCCACATTGGTAATAACTCATATTATTCCCAATCTGTAGTTGTTCCTGAAAAAGGGATATTACACTCTTCTACCACTGTCATCTTCAGTCCTTTCTTTTCCAACTCCATTTGAATAAAATCCATTTTCTCCTGAAGATCTTCCAATTTTTCCTTTAATTCTCTGTTTTTGGATTGTAAGTGCAAATTCATCATCCTAACATGTTTAACCTCCCCTCTCAGTGGCTTAGTCCATTTCACCAACTTTTCTATATTGTCTAAGGTTTTTGAAACACTTGTGACTTGTTCTTCCCAGATTTTCCTCATTTGTTCAAATTGAACCTTCTCAGCTTTGTGTTTCTTTGCTTCTTGCTTCAAAACTGATATCTCTTTACCTGCCTACTTCAACTGCTCTTTGAGGGTTTCTATTTCTAGTTTTTCAATCATTTTCTCTTTGCCCTTTCTTTGCTTGATAACCAGTTCCTCCTTTGCTGGTGAAGAAAAATCTATGATGCTTGTTTGCTGGGTAGTTTAATTTATTTTCTCAATCTCTTTGCTGCTTTCCATGACCTTCCTTGCATGTCTGGTCATTGGCTTCCTAGGTTGAAAAATAAAACTAGCATCATCACCTGCATAATCTAGCTTTTTAGCAGTCTTGCCTTTATTTAGCTTTCTTCCTCCATCTTCAATGTATCCAACTTGCACAATGGGTGACTCTTTAATGTCAATTGCATGAAGGATATCCTCTAAATTTCCTTTAGCCACTGTCTGGCTCCTAATGACTCTCTTGTTTCCTTGTTTGCTAACTGTTTGCTTCTGTTTTGTAGGTGTTGTTTGAGGTGTGTCAGTTTTCTGCAAAGGTTCTGCTTCCATGCTCACTAGTTCTGGAGGAGATGATCTATTTCCTTCTTCAACTTCCTCTGCCACAGCTGGTGATGTAGTAGTTCTACATTTGGAGGCTTTCTTAGTAGTAACCACATCAATTTCATAACCACTCATGAACAAAAAGGAAATTCAATATGTTTCTAACCTCTTCAATTCCTCTAACACTAACAACTTAATTATACCATGATGAAAAAGAGAAGTCTCACTTCCTTCTATTTTGATTTGAACCTTATCTGACATTTTCCCTAGACTTCTGTTTAAATAAAAAGCAAGTCAAGTGACCTCTTACCTACAAAATGCAAAAGAAGTATGAGATGATAGGAGTAGACCATGTGAAACCTTCCTTCACAGGTAAAATAATTTTGAATGACCATCAACAACTTTGAATAATTGTCCTTCACGAAACCCCTAGGGGTAGCATTTGTCAAATCAATTTCACTGTGTTTTGGCTTGATGAACTCTTTGCAATCCTGCATTGTGAATTTGATATCTTTAAACCATTGTTCCCCTCCTCTAGAGATTCATGTAGCTAATGAGATGCTCTCTGGTGTCACTATAAGGTTCACAATTTTAACCTTTGAAGCTGTTCCTGTGAAGCTAGTGGCAAAATCCTTTGAAACTTGTATATGAAACCCCTGCAACCTTTGACAAAATTGCAAGCAACCAATTCTTCTGAAAACCTCCATGGCAGTTGAGTCTTCATTGAGTAAATTCATATCCATGGGCTCATACCTATGGCAATGACCACCTTTGTTTGTTTTCCTACTTGCAGCCATAGGTGCTTTATAATATTCACTGCCTCGCTTGCTGATGACACCTGCAAAGTTCAAATCTGCCAACAACCTGCATGGCTCGATGAAGCAGCTCTCCAGGGATCGACTCACATGCAAAGATAAAGTGCAATATGACAAAAGGCTAATTGAGGTAAGGTTTTATGGTTTAACTGATAGCTCATGCTTCAGTCATGACACATAAATGCCCAAAAAGGTAATGATGACATAACTCCTTCACCCTAACTCCTCCAATCATAAAATGACACTTCATAGCTAATTTGACAAGACAGGTTAAAAAAAACAGATTTTCGTAGCGAAATTAGTTAAGCCTCTGACAGATTCGCTACGAAACTATTAGGCAGTTTTGTAGGGAAATTTGTTGTTTTCTTGTGTAAAACGCTACGAAAATTTGAAAAAGGTGAAAAATGCGCCCTTTTTTATTTTAAATGCATGAGGAATGAAAAATGACACCATATGAGGACTGATTTGACATGAAATGACATAAATGGAGGTGATAATGAAACTTAGGATAGGCTAAAAATGTAAAAAACAAAATTTTCCTATACCACATTGAAATGGTTTAGGAGACCTTATCCATTTGATGAGTGAACTATATGACTATATCAAGAAATGTTTCACAACTTTATAAGTAATAACACTTTTGATGCACTTTTGTTGTGCTTCTACTAATGTTGTTGCGTTTATGGGTTTGAAGATTTTTCTTGACACGTGGAGGTCAATGATCAACTTGGTCGATGTAACAACTTTCTCATGAGTTTTTTGATGGTTAATAGGCCTATTAATGGTCATATTTGTTAAAGAATATTATGTTTAATTACTTGAGAGAAAATCTCAACTAGTTAGCTAAAAAAGGGGAATGTTGTTTCTAACTCCCCTAGGAATAGGCTATGAGTCATTAGGTTCATTAATTAGTAGATATGGACAAGGATTCGACCCCTAGAGGTGGAATCATGTTTTATTTTATATATGTAATCAAACTCAAGATATTGAGAGGGTTGGATATATCAAGTTCTCACTCCTTGGCACTAGTGTATTTGACAGTTTGCAGAAGAAATTTACAGGCAGTTGCAACTATTTTTATGGGATTCTTTTGATGTGGCTAGTGACAATGTTTTTCTCTATTTTTCTTATGAATATGATGATCAAGATGTTCAAGAAGCCATCTAATTTCTTCCTATGTTTTTTCTTTTAAGTTTTGAAACATAAATCATGCATTTATGCTCTGTTTTTGTTTAAGATAAGCATCCAAGTGTTTCATCCTCTAAAATAAGTGAATTCATTATGCTCACTTAACTTATGATATGTTTTCCTCCTTAATACACTACAATGACAAACCAATTGTGTCACTGAGTCACATCTACCTTGCCTCATACTATGTCTGTAACTGTTAGTTTTGGGATATCTTGCCTAGTTTCCAAACCTAGAGCTTCTTTGTCCAACAAACCCTAATAAAACCTAAATACAAAACCTACTGAGCTTATAACTAGCCTAAAATCCTTATTCTCCAGTCATTTCCATCGACTATGAGCTTGATATAGAGAGATCCCTCTTTGATTTGGTAGGGGTGGCTGCCAAATTTAAATTTGGTCTGTGGTTACCTCTTTGGTTTCCTTTCTCGGCCTTGGGAAAATAAGGAGCCCTAACACATTTTAGTAGAAAACTTGGATGAGTTTACTTGAGTGACATGGATTGTGTCACCGAGTTATCTTAGATAATTTGAGTTGGAAGACTTGAGTTCAGTTGAGCATGAGTGATTTTTTATTTCTAGCAATCTAAATCCATTAAATTGAGTTTTTGTCAGTTAAACAAGTTCTTATTGTTAGAGGAAGTAGTGGAAGGTTAAATTGTGCAGTGTGACTTCAGACACATTCAGTGATCAACCAATTAGCTGATCAATCAACCCAAAATAATTGTTGTATGCAGAGAATTCGAGTTACCTAGTTGAGGTGGAGGTTCCAAGGCAATGTAATATCAGTTGTAGGCTATTTCGAGGTGTACAAGTGGTGCATGTAGTCAGAGGATCAACCTAAAGGAACTTCATAATCCAATTGAGGAATTTACTAATTAATAGGGGCCTAATTCCTCAAGGAACAACACAAGGAAATATGATCTTAGAGGGCTTGAAAACTGGCTAAGTGTTAGCGAGAGTCAGTTAGTCAGGAAGAGGGATAGAATATAAACTTGTAGGTTGTGCTCAAGATTGAGAAAGCATATGTATTCATCCACATTCTTTGATTAATGTAATACATATAGGAAGGGGTTTTGAGCAGTTGTTTTCCCCTAGATAAATCTTTGTGTATGTGTGTTAATTCTTGATGTATGTTTATGATATTTGTTCTTGATCGTGAATTGAATTCTGCAGAATAGTAGGGTATATTTGAGTCTTATGATTTAGTAAATTTCATGAAAATTTTCATATATACACATTAATTTATACCTACTTCCCCAAGGTTTGCAGACATCCTGCTGCTAAAGTGGTCATTTTGGGAGGCCAATGGTTATTTGCTGTAGAATTTTCATGGAACCATAATGTAAATGGCCCAATATACTGTGTCAAAGTTCACTAAAATTTTGACTTTGCATTTTCTTTACTTTATTGCTTAATGCGGTGCAATATTCCACAACAACCTTGTATAGGTTCTTCACTCGGACCTTGATCTTCTTCACCTATGCAATGGCTATGTGTCTCATGAATTCTTTCCCTTTGCTAAAGATCAAATCATGATGGTGGTCTAACAAAACTGCTACAAAGATAAGATTATTCTTTAGGCTTGTAAAAACATGACATCTTTGAGGCAAAGAGGGGATCTTGATTCCCTCTTTAAGGTTACTATACCAATCTTGATAGCTATACCTTCCATCGCCCCCAATCTCAATATGCATATGGAGATCTTTCTCCTCCAGATCACTGAAAAACCCTCTACACCATGTCATGTGGAACAAGGAACCTAAGTCCAAGTACCACACACTCCCCATCATAGTGTTGGCCATGCATGTGATAAGGGTGAAGTCTAGCTCAAACTATGAAGCCAATGCCTCACCTGTTGCTCCTCCTGAGTTGTTCTTGCCATAATTTTTCTGTGGACACTTTGTAGCATAGTCCTTGAATTCATGAAAATTGAAGCATTTCATTTTAGATAAGTTTTTCTTCTTGCCCCCTTGGATGGATCTCGTTTGGTTTGAGATTTCTTCCCTTTTCCCTTATTTCCGTTTCCAACCAATGAAAAATTTTCTTCAACCTCTCCCTTAGATGAGGTTCCATCTCTGGTATTGTTCTTGATCTCTTCCTGTACAAAAACAAACCATAAGAGTTCCCAATTCGGAAATTTGTCCCTCCCATTTACCAAGACCTAGTAGCTATGTTAGCTTTTGGGAAAGCCTTGAAGAGATAGGCTCACTAGGTCATCTTCTACAACATTCACCCCAACCCCTCCAAGTTCATCACGAAATTGTGTAAATATTTTGAGATACTGTGGAATAATATCATTATTTTTCATCTTGATGTTTCAAATTTTTTCTTTGAGGGCCAATTTTCTATGATCACTATTATTCTTGAAAAACTCTATCAGTTCCTTTTACATTGCAAAAGGAACTTCTTTCCCATGGAGATTTGAGACAATGTGGTCTCACACTCCCTCCGAGATTATTCTTCTCACCTTAGCTACATCTTTCTTCCGTTGGGCTAGGTTATGGGTATCTGATTCTACTGGTTTTGCAATATCTCCCTTGATGTATTATAACAAGCCATTTTCATCAAGCACCACCTCCATGCAATCCTTCCATGCAATGAAATTTGAGTTACCTTCCAAGGCATAATCTAATCTTAGTTCATTAAAGGTAATTCTCCCAACTCTCAAGAAATCCTGTTCCACTGAAGCTACAAATTCAAAGTGTTATTTTCATTGCATCTTTGTATTTATGGTTATATTCGTATTTTTTTGCGTTCCTGCATAAATCTAGATCAATGGTATCAGAGCAACCTACTCTTTCTTTGTTTTTGTTTACATGTCCCCATCGAGGTTAGGGTATAATGAATTAGGGCTCGATTTGGTTGAACCCTTGAAAGATCAGCCTCGCAAACCCCGACGACCTCCCATGGCGAAAGAAAAGAAAGAAAAGGGAGCAAGAGATCATATAAAATTATTGCTCAAGGAGGCCCTCGAGAAAAAAAGGAATGCGGTGATGGATAACTTTGCCTAGATCCTTCAACAACTACCCACCGACGATGCATCTGCATCCAGAAGCCTCTCTTGAGGCACCACTCCTTTCAAGGTACATGTCAACTTCGACATTCCTGTATTTGAAGGCCATATAGATGCAGGTGCTGTAGATAGATGGTTGAATTTTTTGGAAGGGTATTTCTCGGTCCATGATTTCTCCGACCGAGAAAATATTAATTTTTCACTTCTCAAAGCTGCCCCCCATGTCAAAGACTAGTGGGAAACCTATTGTGAGCAAAAGGATGAGAGGGAACCCTCTCTGTTCTCGGCCACACCCACTTGGAATTCGTTCTGAGACGACATCAAGGAAAAATATTACCCCGTGGAGAGCTATGAAGACAAGTATATATAATGGACCATGATGCGGCAACAAAGGGATCAAGATGTGCATGAGATGACGAATTTATTCCATACCATGTGCACAAAGTTGGGTATTAAAGATTCGAAGAAACATTTGGTGCTCAAGTAACGCAGCTGTTTGCACAAATACATTCAGGAGGAAATGGAGTTCCTTGACATTACCTCACTTGGTACGTCATATTGATTTGTTGCCAAGATTGAGCAGAAATTTAAGCAGAAGAACTGATACTTTGGATCCACGAATCCAAAGTCAGGGAAAGACGCCCTTGAACCGTAGAACAAGGGGCAAAGAAAAAGCGGGGTGACTCAGAAAAACACCATAAAGCCAAAGAAGGACACGAGGAAGTGGTTTGAATTTCATAATAGCTCCACTCACAACACAAGTGAGTGTCATGCCAAACAGTCGCTGTTGGCTGAACTAAAGGCATATGAATCAAATGCATGTTCTGATTTTGAGTCAGAACCGTACAAGGGAAATGATAAAGGGAAGAAAATCATCGATGCGGAACCGAGTTCCACCATTTCCACCACCAAACTCCAGAGGGAGGAGTCCAAGGATCCAGAGGAGGGGGAGCGCCTCTTCCATTCCTAGATGTGGGTGAAAGGTTTTCCACTACAATTCCTTTATGATAGCTGAAGCCAAAAGAACCTCATTTTAGCAGAGGTCATGAAGCGGCTTGACCCACTGACCACAACACACCCACACCCGTATACCATTAGGTGGCTTCACCATTGAAAAGATCTCCACATCCACCAACAGTTCCACCTTTCGTACAACTTCAAGCCATTCACGAATGAGGTACTGTGTGATGTTTCTCCTCTTGATGTGTCTAATGTATTATTAGGCCAACCATACTTGTGGAAGTGACATGTTGTGTATGATTCTAGGCCTCGTTTTGTTATTTTAACTTTGGGAAATAAGTTGTATAAGATACTGGAGGTAATATTGCCTTCCACCATCTCTTTGAGTATTGTAAAGCAATGAAGTAAGATTATTTCCAAAACCAAGAAATTTGTTTTCATTACGATTCGCCCACAGGGAAAGAAGAAGATTGTGGTTGCGACCTCCAAATAGGGCTCCCCTGTGTGGAAACATCAGATGGAAAAAGACGTGGAGGATACAAGGACATTTTCTCCTCACCCACATAGGTTCATCTACACTGTCAGGTCAAGGAATCCATTGATCTGACCCCAGGCACGCCGCTTCCTGATTTTTCCATACCTCATGCGGCCACACAAACATAATCCACACATATACTGTCTTAGGCTAACAAAGAAACTAGATTTATTGAATGCATCCAGCAGGTCCATGACATCTTGGAGAAATCCAATGCCAAGTACAAGCAATGACATGATCAACATCGTGTGCCACACAAGTTCCAGGTGGGCGACATAGTTTGGCTACATTTTCAAAAGGAGCACCCCGCTGGTCCCCACTACAAGCTTTTTTGGGTACCAAATCTGTATACTTTTCTCTCCCATTTTCGCCCACCTTTCTATCTCTTTGTATCATTAATTGTCCTAAAACACAAGAGGTAAACCCCTTCCCACTATCTCAGATGGAATATTTGATTAATGAAGTAATAATCATGGAGGTTTTACCTTTGCAAGTATTAACTCCGTTATTTTCACAGATTTGGAAAAAGTAAAGGGATTACAGTTGCGAGCCATGGAGAAAATCCTAATTCTCAACGCTATCTCAACCTGCTGCAACAATGCAATAGATTCCAGCTTACCCCAACTCTATTTCAGGCTTTTCGTGGTTTCCTTTTGGAAACTAGTTTTCTATTGTAACAAATGTATAATTATAAATATTTAATTGTTAGAGGAAAGATACAATTTTTGAACATTTGTATAAAGAGGGCCTTAGGGCTATGAATCGGGGGTTAAGCAGAAAGCGCAAATATTGTAACAGAAGTATTTCCAATCAATTGAATGTATAGTGTTTTGTTGTTCCATTTGTGAGCTGTGAGTCTGCCGCAACCCTCATCAGAGAGTTGGGCCCACTCTTCTTATCAGGTGTTGCATCCTTTTCCTTTTGTTGATTTCATGTTTTGGTTTGTTATTGTAACTGTTGTTTCGGTATAATTATGTAATTGCTGTGAATGCCTTTTTAATTATGCAATCCATCTTTAATTGTTATTACAGTAGTTTGCTTGCTTTCATTAATTAAGGTCGTGATTCAATAGCAGATTATGTTATTGCTCTTGCATATACTGTGTGCATTAGTCTTGAAATAACTAACGCACTCAGATTGATAAATTAATGTGGAAAAACGGTTTTGAATATTGTTCACATCTGGACACCAACTTTTTGGCGCCGTTTTGAGGGAAGGCTAACAAGGTGCAAGAACACGATCTGTAATTGATCTAAGGGTCGATCTCTCATCTTGGGGTGGGAATTTATTGCCTTGCTCCAAGTCCTGAGCGTAGTGTTCTATTTTATCGACTTTTCATTAGTTTTCTTTAAAACTGATCTCTCATCTTAGGGAGGGAATCCATTACCCTGCTCTAAGTCCTGAGCATAGATGTTTTCTCGCTTTTCATTGTTTTTTATAACTGATCTCTCGTCTTGGGGAGGGAATCCATTACCTTGATCTAATTCTTGAGAATAGTGTTCTATTTTCTTGCTTTTCATTGTTTTTTTAGAACTGATCTCTCATCTTGGGGAGGGAATCCATTACCCTTCTCTAAGTCTTGAGCATAGTATTTTTCTTTTCTGCTTTTTGATTATTTTTCTGAAGGGCCAAATTCTCGTCCTGGAGAGGGTATTTTATCACCCTACTTTAGGTCCTGAACTTTGATTTTATTTTAGTTTATTTGATTCTCTTTTTGAACCTACTCTCTCGTCTTGGGGAGGAAACTATCCGTCCTGCTTCGGGTCTTAAGCGCTTCTATTATTTTGATGAATTATTCTCACCAATTGTATGAAAAGAGATCCGAATAAGAGGGGCATAGGAAGACCCCCAAAGAAAGGAAGGGATTTGGGAAGGAAGATGTATATCCAGGAGATCATTGAAAAGGCTAAATCTGAAGCATCCTCTCGTGTTGCTGTCAAGGTAAGGGTTCAGACGAAGTCCGAAGGGTAGTTGGTTGAGTAGCCAATGCCATCCATGGTACTAGAGGAAATTATTTCGACGAAAGAAGGAGTAATAAATAAGGTATTTGTGGAGGATATACCCCTGCTGCCAGTAGAGGGAGAAGAAATAGAAAGCAGAGGGTCAGAAGAATTGAGCAATTCCAATTGGGAAGAAGAGCTCTTGAAGGATTTTGCGTCACCACGAGACCAAGGAAGTACTGTGAAACCTCCTGTAGTTGAATTGAGCAATTCCAATTAGGAAGAAGAGCTCCTGAAGGATTTCGCATCACCACGAGACCTGGGAAGTGTTGTGAAAACTCCTACAGTTGAATCACCCCAAGTACCAGTTGCAGAACTAGCTGAAATCCCAGGTGAGTATTGGAGGATATTCATGGCACCTACAAGTTCTTCCATTGATTTTCCAATTGGAAACATTATAGGTGATGCATCGATGAAGCCCATTCCTTTATCGACTTTGCCTAATTTCCATGGTCTTTCTTCTGAAGACCCCGAAACATTCCTCTTCGAATTTGACATTGTCTACCGAGGGTATGATTATATCGTCGATGCTTAGAAGCTAAAAATATCTCCTGCTACGTTAAAGGGGACAACCCGGCGATGGTTCATGGGTTTAGGAGGAAAGTATATTTCCTGATGGGATGCGATGAAGGAATTTTTTTTGGAGAAATACCAGGATTAATGCAAATCCCGTGACATCAAGGAGGAAATTTTTAAGTTTGCACAAAAAGAGTACGAGAACATGGAAGATTGTGTGGAACGATTCAAATGCATACTGTAGAGATCGGGCCATAGTGACCTGGATAAAGATATTATGAAAGTAATCCTTCTCTGAGCACTTAGGGAAGACTCCCTGCAACTTCTAAACATAGTAGGAAAGGGGGACATTTCGAAAGAAGATTTCGACTCTATCTATGAGTTGTGCATTCAGTTTTCACGAGGAGCTGCAAGAAGTGGACAAGGAATTCGATCAGTAAAGACTTTTGGTGGAGGGGTTACAAAGGCAGAAATCAGAAACCTACTGGATAACCTAAGGACTGATATCCTAAGCACATTGTCCGCCTAAATGGACACTTTGCAAGCTAAATAGAAACAAATAGAGTTGGAGAAGACTATGGCTATATTCTGCCAGCAATGCAGAAAGAAAAATTCGTTGAAAGAAATCCCATTAAACACAGTGGAAGCTTGCACAATTTGTGAACATACTCATGCAACCATCTTGTGCCCTTCCTTTCCAGGACTGAAGGTATTTTTTCAAGGGGCAAGTGAAGAAAATGTAGTAGATCAACTGTACTTCATGGGGCCAAAAAAGCCATGGTAACCTCGACCACCATCTATGAATCCAGGTATGCCTCAAGACCCATCTCAGTATTTTAATAATTTTAATATGGGTCCCCAGTCTATACCTTTTTCACCTATGTGGTCTCAGTATAAATATCCCCCTGGTAACAATGGGCTCCCCAGACCAGTTTGAATCCTTCATGGAATCAGAACTAGTGTGGACCCTCACCTACTTGGAAATTTCCCCAATCTATGCCTCAACAGCAACTTCAGTTGCACTCCAATGTACCTCCAGGAAACCCATCCCTTCGATCCCAACTTCTTATCTAGCCCAATCCGAATCCTAATAATAAAGGAGTCCAACTAACAGACACTCTTAACCTTCCATCATATGACATTTATACCCTAGGACTTAATGAGATAAACTTATGATCTGGGCGAGTAGTAAATGCTCCCACTTCACCTATTATCATAGAAAAGATTGAAAATGAATTTATAGAACCAAAACATAGAACATTTGGGGATAAACTAGGGAAAATTTTAAGGATGGAAAATTATCTTGAAGTTTAAAAAATTGGCAAATCTCACTAGTCCCTGATATGAAAACTATAAATTTTTTATTGATGTATTTGTAAAATTATTCAAATTTATAATGATATTATATATACTCTCTATATAATGTTGGCAATTTTAATGTTAAATAATTTTATATTGTAAAATTTGGGCGAATCATTTTTATAAAAAAATGGAAATTGGCGAATCTCTTTTTGGGAAAAACCATGGAAAATTAGCACACCTGCGAATATTAGCCCCTAAAATTTTCCATGGGATAAACCAGACCAAAAAATAATAAACCAAACACCTCCCCAACTTTTTCTTAGCTAGGGTCGTCCAATCACCCCACCATATCCTGAAAGATTGAACCTGAATAAACAAAACCCTCAAGCAGAGTTTGTCTTCCCAGGGGAATTGAAAAATATTTTTGTCAAGATACCCCTACTTCAGGCTATGAGGGATGTACCTATATATGCAAAGAATCTCAAATATTACTGCTCTAAGAAACCTGGGAAGAAACCAAGGGATCCGTTAACCATTCATGTGATGGGTAGACTATCTGACATCATGATAGGAAAAACTATGCTTGTAAAATATGGAGACCTAGGGAACCCAATTCTAACAGTACAAATCAATGGGGTTGAAATCCCAAATGTACTGGTAGATTTGGGTGCTGCCATCAACATTATTACCTCCTAAACAATGAATGCATTAGGTCTCGAAAAAATCAAGCCAATCCCTACTATCTTGGAATTAGCAGATAGGTCTACAGTTAAACCGGTAGGGAAATTGGAAGATGTGACTATTTCGGTGGAATCATGGCACTATCTTGTGGACCTCCTTGTATTATAGACACGATCATCCATTGGTGGTCATCCATTGATCTTGGGAAGATCTTGGCTCGCAATTGCAGATGCCTATATTGGGTGTCAATCTGGACATATGATCATATCAAATGGGATGGTTACAAAGAATCTTGATCTCTACCCCCCTGCGGAACCCATCCCATCTGAAAAAATATTAGCCACACATAAACCTCTTCCAATAGAAGAGCCTGAATCTGAACATGAAGAAGTTAGACCAATCCTCACCATTGGGCAAGCCCTTCAATTCAAAATAGAAACTAAGGATGATACCATTAACACTTTTATTAATGATCCTGGTTCTGTTTCCAATTCAACTCGTCAAATTTTAGAGTCTGCTATGAGCTATGAGACACAGGAGAACATCAAACCAAAAGATGAAGTTGAAGACATCCATGTAACCTCATCCCATGATAATATTCCGATTGAAATTGAACCAGGGAAAACACTCAATATCAACTCGAATTTGTTAGAATCCCAAACAAAGAAGCTTTTAAAAGTCCTTTAAGACCATCAAGAAGCTTTTTCCTGGGATTATACCGACATGAAGGGGATCCCTACTAATTTATGTACTCATCATATTTATATTAAGGAAGATTTCCGCCCTGTGAGACAACCCCAACGGAGAATGAATCCTGCTCTAAAGAACATTGTCAAGGAAGAATTACATAAATTATTGGATGTAGGTTTCATTTACCCCATCTTGGATAGCCAATGGGTGTCTCCGCTAGTTATTATTCTCAAAAGGAATGGTAAATGGCAGATCTACGTAGATTATAGGGAGCTAAACAAGGCAACTCAAAAAGACCATTTCCCTTTGCTATTCATTGACCAAGTCTTGGACACCTTGGCTGGGAAGAAGTTATTTTCCTTCCTAAACGGGTTTAGCGGGTATAACCAGATCCTAATAGCTCTGGAAGACCAGGATAAAACAACTTTCACATGCCCATGGGGGACCTTTGCGTACAGGGTCCTCCCATTTGGCCTGTGTAATGCACCTACAACCTTCCAGAGGGAAATTCTGGGAATTTTTTTCTAATTTAGTCGATGACATCGTTGAAATTTATATGGATGATTTTACTCCATGTGGAAACTCATTTGAAGAAGGATTGATAAATTTGGAAAAAGTACTCAAAAGGTGTAAGAAGACCCATGTATCTCTGAGTACAGTCAAATGCCATATGATGAGGGAAGAAGGAATAATATTGGGACATTCACTCTCAGCTACTGGAATTCGAGTTGATCCAGCCAAAGTAGAGGTAATATTGCACTTCCCGGTACCTAAGACACCCACACAAGTATGTAGATTTATTGGTTGTGCTGGTTATTACAGATGCTTTATAGAAAATTTTGCTAAAATAGCACATCCACTTTTTTAATTGCTAACAAAAGATGCAGAATTCTTGTGGACTGAACACTGTGAAGCGACTTTCACGAAAATCAAAGGACTGGTTTGCAAGGCTCTAATCATTCGAGGACCCGATTGGGAACTATCATTTCACATACATGCTGATGCTTCTCAGACAACAATAGGAGAAGTCTTAGGACAACAGGTAGACAAAACACCGTATTTAGTTTACTATGTCAGCAAGAATTTAATTCCTGCTGAATTGAATTACACGATGACGGAAAAAGAATTCCTGGCTGTCATATATGCTATCAACAAGTTCCAACACTACATCACCGGGTATCCTACTTTTGTACATACAGACCATGCAACAATAAGGTATTTGATGAATAAACCTATCACTCCTGGCCGCATTACAAGATGGTTGCTATTGCTTCAAGAATTTGATATCACAATAGTAGACAAACCAGGAAAAGATAATGTAGTTGCTATTTTTTTGTCTAGAATGGATAACAATGATGAATGCACACCTAGAGAAGATAGTTTTCTCGATTATCATATTTTTGCAATTTCTATTAACCCTCCGTGGTATGCAGATATTGCTAACTATCTTGCTACAGGGAAGGTGCCTCATCATTTTTCATACAGGGAACAATGAAAAATTGTTCATCACAGTGCCCGATATTCTTGGAAGGTAGGGTACCTCTTTCATACAGGAACCAATAAGCAGATTCGGCACTGTTTATCTAAGGATGATATTTATGAAGTACTGAAGGCTGCCCATGATGGTCCTTGGGGGGGGAATTTTTCAGATAAAAGAACAAGCCATAAGGTGCTACAAATGGGATATTACTAGCCTTCTATATTTCAGGATGCGCAAAATTATGTTAGGATGTGTGATAGTTTCCAGTGCATGGGACAACCCGGTCGAGTTGATGAAATGTCTTTGCAGCTACAGGTAGTCCTCGAACCTTTTGAGAAATGGGCTATCAACTTCATTGGACCCTTCAACCCACCCTCCGAGCAAAAGGTTCACATTTTGCTTTGCACTGATTACCTGACTAAGTGGGTAGAAGCCAAAGCTATTGCAAAAGCAACAGAGCAGGTGATTTTAGATTTTCTATTTGAAGATTTTTTTTCTTATTACGATACTCCAAGGGAGATTTTTTCAGATGGAGGAGCACAATTTACATCACACATGATAGCAAAGCTTATGCAGAAATATGGGGTGAAGCACAGGGTGACATCTCCATACCACCCCCAGGCGAATGGAAAAGTGGAAAACACAATCAAGACATTTGATAATATATTGAAAAAAACTATGGCATACCATCCTCGGGATTGGGCTCAGAAGCTGCCTGAAGCTCTCTAGGCATACAGAAAAACATGGAGGAACACAACTGGATTTTCACCATTTCAATTGGTTTATGGGAAATCCATGTTGTTTCCAATAGAATTTGAAATCAGTACGCTTAGAACAGCTCTTGAAGTTGGTTTGGATCTGTCAGATGCCTAGAAACACTAACTAGCCCAGCTTAATGAACTAGATGAAATCCGCTCGATGGTTGTATAGAGGACTACTGTTATTCATTAACAGAGAATAAAATGGCACAATAAGTTTATAAAAAACAAGGTGTTTAATAGGGGAGACTTGGAATTACTTTATGAATCTTGTTTTAAGGATTTTAAGGGAAATATTTGCACTTACTGAATGGGACCTTATGAGGTGGACATTGTATTTGATAATGGAACAGTCAGGCTAGTTACAATTGATGATACACGTGCTTCATTCATAGCAAATGGACATCACTTGAGATTATACCAATGCCCAAACTCTAAGGATGCTTTCATCAAGCATCTCTTTGAGAAATCTGGTTTGAAGGTTATCAGCACAAATAACTCTTCCTCTGCATCCTTTCTCTAAAAAAAAAAAAAAAAAAAAAAAAAAAAGAAAAATAAAAAGAAAAAGAAAAAAAAAGAAAGAAAAAGAAAAAGAAAAAGAAAAAAAAAAAAAAAATATATATATATATATATATATATATATATATATATATATATATATATAATAAATACTGTTACTATTTATTTGTTGTCTTTTTGTAGGAGTTACTACTAAATAGTAATGTTTCAGAGCTTAAAATTTTTCGAAGTATCGATGCTATTACTCCTTGGATGTGGCTACTCATGATGCTGTTACTCAGTTGCTGCTACTCATGATGCCGTTACTCCTTGGTTGCTACTACTCATGATTCTGTTACTCGGTTGCTGCTACTCATGATGCTGTTACTCAGTTACTGCTACTCCTGATGTTGTTACTCGATTGCTACTACTCATGATGCTGTTACTCCAAATGCTACTACTCATCATGCTGTTACTCGAGATGTTGTTACTCCGGATGCTACTACTCGTCATGCTATTACTCGATGTTGTTACTCCTTGGCTGCTACTACTCATGATGATGTTACTCTGGATACTGCTACTCATCATGATGTTACTTCAGATGCTATTACTCTGGATGCTTCTACTCGTGATGTTGTTACTCCGGATGCTGCTACTTGTGATGCTGTTACTCCAGATGTTGTTACTCCGGATGCTACTACTCGATGTTGTTACTTTGTATGTTGCTACTCCAGATGCTACTACTCACGATGCCGCTACTCGATGCTGTAACTCCGGGTGCTGCTAATCGCAATGTTGTTACTCTAAATGCTGCTACTCGAACTGCTATTACTCCATCCGCATCATTATTGTGTCATCACTCTACAAACCATCACTTCCTCTAGGTAGGCCGCCAGGTATGTCTCCACTTGACTCTTATGGATTTAATTAAAAAATTCCATGTGAAAGACATTAATGCCACAGACGACAACTTTTAAGTTGTTAGGGGGGGGGGTGCCGTCATAACTAAACAACGACGTATCGGTGATTCCAAAAAGTCATTATCACAACTTCGTGTGATGGTACACCCTACGATCCTTACCATATTCCATATAATCATTAAGGATGTATCAGGATTCGTAACACGCATATGATACGAATTGATTATTCCTTTTCCACCTCATATGAAATAATTACTATTTCATTCACTGCACTTACCATATTTTTCCATGATTTTCTTTGTTTCTCAAGAATTACCATCTGTATTTACCGTTACCACTCGTCATTTTTCACCATGCTGTTTTGCCAAATTTGGTACCCACCACTTTTTCCAATGGTCTATTGTTCCAGAGTGTTGTTACAATCTCCACAAGATGGGCAGATTGGCTATGAGGCATGAACTTGAAAATATAGTTCTAGTCTGCAGCAATCCAGATGTATGGCAAGTTTTTGTCAATGTAGGATGGGATACCTACTTCGATAGGTTGCAGAGGTTTAACAGGGGAATCACAATGGAGTTTGCACTTAATTTGGATGAGAATTTCTCGTGGGTCAGAGGATTAGAAATTCCCATCACAGAAGAAGTAATTGTGGAAGTTAGCAGGCTAATACAGCAAGGGCAGCAATGGTTTGCTCGGAGAATTCCTCTTCCAGAGTTTCCCAAAACATTTTTGCAGGCAGGAGAAAGCATTGTTCAATATGGGAGAGAATATGAGCACAAGTCTATACCGTATCCATGGAACGAAGTAGCAGGGTTTTTAATGAAATATATAACCTGTGAAGGACGGGCCACAACTCTGTTCAAATATCATTTTAAAATCTTGACTCACCTTCAATTTTCGTAGGCTCAGGGGCATTCCTTAAACATGTCATTCTTTCTATTAAAACAACTGTAGCACATGGCACAGTCTGCTCTACATTTGCGCCAGATGTCGACAGTTCTCTCCAATCATGGATTGGTTCGCTTATTGGTCATGCATGCAATAGTCTGATTTCAAGTTTCTTGGGCAGAACTCTAAGAGTCATCAGAAGAAGAGATAGCAACTGTCATTGCTACTAGAGAGGAAGAAATAGTATCTCCAGCTGGTCTAGTAGAGGAAGAACAATCAGAGGAAATGGAAATAGATCAGGAAGAACCGAAAGAAATGGGAATGGAGGAGACAATTGGTGATACAGTCAAGGCTGCCACACAAGAACCATCCTCGCCTAAAGAACCTACATATGAAGGAATTATGGGTATAGCGCACGAAGTTGAGACTATCTTATAGTCATCGGCTTTCATTAGTGAAGAATAGGAAGGTGGAACATCAGACAGAGGGATGGAAAGTGATGTTGTTACGCAAGAAATAGCATCACCTACCCAAGCAGATATGAATATCAAAAAAAGAGGGGGTGTTACACAAGAACCACCCCCGATTCAGTTAGAACATGAAGACAAAGGAGAAATGACCTGCGAAGTTGACATTGTTCCACAAGAACTAGTATCGACCGTAGGTGAGGAAGTAATGCACGAAGGACAGGAGGATAGAAAGGAAATGATCTTGAAAGTTGAAACTGTTTGACAAAAGTATCGACCCTGACTGAAGTAGCAGTGCATGAAAGTTCAGCCCAAGTTGGAAATAAGGATGACGAAGCTATTCTCTGTTCTCCTTTTTAGTCTATGATGCCTAGAGGAGCGAGGGGGTTTCGCTCGCCCCAATGATTAATGGAGGAAATAAGTGTTCCACCAGTACTGAGGTTCATTGACCCAGGGAAGGAAATGACCAATATCAGCCCATCAATTGCTGAATCTCAGCAGGAGCACGCAAAGGCTCACAAGGGAGACAAAATTTCTGTGGAAACACCAAAAAATAGGATGGCCGATGAAAGCGCTAACCAAGTGACATAATTCCCTGAGGTAAATGAGAAGGAGAATTCCCTTGAAGATAGGGATCCAAGCCAGAAAGACCTCACAGAAAAACCAGTTGATGATATCAACAACATTCCAACACCTCCTGAGCCTGCTACAAGCCTAGGAGATGAATTTATTTTCAAACAAGAGTCGATTGAATAGTGTGAAAGAAGGAGGTTACCTCTCAAGAAAAGGTACCAACTTCAATTCAATGAAACCATGCGATTGAAGAAGGAAGTTAGGGAGTTGAAGAGGCAAGTATCCCGGTTGAAGAAGAAGGTAAAAGTATATAAGTTGAAGGCAGTAAAACTAAAAATTGAGGTCTCCTCTATAGCTACATGGACTGGTCCGATCGAACAACTATTTGAAGGCCGGGAATTCTTCCTGGCTGCTGAAATTCAGAGATGGCAATTTTCTACGAATGGACATAAGGAGACAGTGCAGGTTCGAGAGAAGGCTACCGAGATTGTTACAGGGTACATAGACCAGTTGGATAGAGCGTGGCAGAGGCAAGAAAAACAAAAGGGCAAGATGGAGGAGTTAGAGGAACAAGTGCAATTGCTGCAAGCAAATAAGGAGAATATTTTTCCTTGGTGCAGCAGGTAATGGCCTGTAGACCTCCCGCACATAGTTATGCCTTATTCCTTCATGAACAGTTTCTTTTCTTTTGCCTTGAGAGTATATATAGGGAAATTTGTCACGAAATTGAGGACCCAATCTAGTTCCTTCGTACTTTGAAAATACATGATATCATAGGACAACACTTAATGTGCGAACTCTACATGCATGGTTACTTCTTAAGGCTCGATCAAGCCTTTAACCCCGTTCTATTCATGGGGGATATTCATTTAAGAGCCTTCACCTCTTACACTATCTAACATATTAAATGGAGAAAGGCCTATGATACGTTTGAAGAAAACCAAGTCACAAGGCCGCTGATGATGAAGAGGGAGCATGGCCAGGCAACAAACATTTATATCAAGCATTTTACCATTTTACAGATTGAGGGGCATATGGGGCATATGTTGAACACCAAGAAATGGTGTGCTGACCTATGTGTCAAACATATAATAACTTTCTGAAATGAAGCACTGGACAATTATCAAAGCAGGTGGATGTTGTCATCTTCAGCTGTTAGAGGTCAAGAACCTTTTGGAGCACCTAACTTTGCACGAGCACTAGGAAGAGTGCCACGTTTTGTAGCATGCATTCAGACTTGTGGGGTCAGGTGGATGGGGTTAAGGTTTTAGTTTGCCCTCATTTGGTTTCCAGTAGAGAAATATACTCCTGCATACAACGTCGGCCCAGATTGGTGGAAGGATGTTGTTCTGATAGAAGGTTATAAACCCCCTAGGACAAAGATGGCCGAAGAATATGACCTCGCACAACTTCATGCCAGCAACAATCAGTCCAACTCAAATCTGAGAAGATGAAGAGATGCATGAGGACATGCAGATAGACCAGTTGGGGGGAGATGTTGGGTACCAAATTTGTATACTTTCTCTCCCATTTTCGCACACCTTTCTATCTCTTTGCATCATTAATTGTCCTAAAACACACGAGGCAAACCCCTTCCCACTATCTTACATGGAATATTTGATTAATGAAGTAATAGTTGTGGAGGTTTTACCTTTGCAAGTATTAACTCCGTTATTTTCACAGATTTGGCAAAAGTAAAGGGATTACAGTTGCAAGCCATGGAGCAACTCCTAATTCTTTGCGCTATCTCAACCTGCTGCAACAACGCAACAGATTCCATCTTACCCCAACTCTATTTCAGGCTTTTCGTGGTTTCCTTTTGGCAACTAGTTTTCTGTTGTAACAAATGTATAATTGTAGGTATTTAGTTGTTAGAGGAAAGATACGATTTTTTGAATATTTGTATAAAGAGGGCCTTAGGGCTATGAATCGGGGGTTAAGCAGAAAGCACATATATTGTAACAGAAGTATTTCCAATCAATTGAATGCACAATGTTTTGTTGTTCCATTTATGAGCCGTGAGTTTGCGCAACCCTAATCAGAGAGTTGGGCCCACTCTTCTTATCAAGTGCTGCATCCTTTTCCTATTGTTGATTTCATATTTTGGATTGTTATTGTAACTGATGTTCTGGTATAATTCTGTAATTGCTGTGAATGCCTTTTTAATTTTGCAATCCATCTTTAATTGCTATTACAGTAGTTTGCTTGCTTTCATTAATTAAGCCTATGATTCAATAGCAGATTATGTTATTTCTCTTACATATACTGTGAGCGTTAGTCTTGAAATAACTAACGCACCTAGATTTATAAATTAATGTGGAAAAAGGGGTTTGAATATTGTTCACATCTAGACACCAACAAGATTCACCCACTCTGATATGGGCCATACACCATCACCAAGGCGGTACGTGACTATGCCTTCTAGCTCAGTATTCCACCATTCCTTGGTCTGCACCAAGTGTTCAATGTGGACTACCTTCGACCCTAATTTCCACCTCTACTCGACACATCCGACATGGCAGCTCAACTCACACCAATAGAGTTAAACCTAGACAGCATGGAATAATCCACCACTAATCATATCATGGAAAAATAGATCAAGAACACCCATCAACAAAGGATCCATCTATATTTAGTTGTCAAAGCAGACCAACTCCTTCACTAAGGCAAGTGGCTCACGAAGGACCAAGTTCAACAAAAGTTTCCTCATCTCATGGAGGAACTCAACGCAATGCTTCCTAAGGGGGAGGAATGATCCAGGTGGATATTGGTGACCACCATCCTATTCCACTTGGACCCCCACCATTGTTTCTTTCAGTTTTTTAGTTTATTTAATTGTAGCACAATTTACTATTTTTGGCAGTTTTTTGGGTCCTGAACTTTTGGAGCCGTTTTGAGGCCCTAAAAGACGTTTTTTGGGAAACCTGGGACCAAAAATACTCTTTGATCGATGTTGGTCACTCAAAATTTGTAGTCCTCAGATAGATATTTCTAACGAGGTATTGTGCACGTCAAATGAAGATCGTATGCCAAAGTTATGTCTTCGGGAAGTTATGTACCAATATACCCAAACGGGGCCCATAGTTTTGACACTTCATCTCCTAGGGTTAGGTTTTTGGATGTTTATGGGTTTCCATTGTTTCTCAATAATAAATAGGCCTTCGAGCCTCATTGTAACACAATTCAGAGACCTGTAGCCGCCACATATCTTCTAAGAGGTAAGCTACCAATGCCCTAGCTAGTTTATTTCCATTCTGTCTGTAAGCATATTTCAGTTATTTGACATTAACGAAACGAAGTGTTATTTCCATTGCATCTTTGTATTGATGGTTATTCTCATATTCGTATTTATCAGCTGAATACGTGGAACACCTGTACACTCACTAGTTTACAACTACTTGTTACACTGCGTTGGAATCTCCACCACAATTGGGAACTCAAATTCTCTGCATGCACTAGTTATTTTAGGCTAATTGATTAATTAATTATATGATCACTGAGTTAGAATATTGTCCCATTGCATAACTGACCTTCCACTAGTTCCTCCAACTATTAGAACTAGTTTAACAGAACACGATTGAATATAAATGAACTTGATTACTAAAATTTAGCAATCTCACATGCTTAACTAAACTTCAAGCCCTCTAACTCGAATTTACTAAGATAACTCAGTGACAAGAACCATGTCACAGAATTTAACTACATTCAAGTTGTCTGCTGATGTGGAAATTCAAATTTTCTCAATCTGTCCAATGAAAAGTCAAATTGAGAATTTATTGCTACACTTCTCAACAAGCTCCTTTCCATGATAAATTTCATCCTCCTATTCTCATTTCTTTTCGGTAATATGCAAATTCCCCTCACCTCTCTCACATTAACTAGTACTCAAACTAATGATAACAACTATTTCCATTGATCTAGGTGGATATTGGTGGCCACTTGCCTATTCCATTTGGACCCTCACCATTGTTTCTTTCAGTTTTTTAGTGTTAGGTCCCTATATTACTAGTATAGTCCCTTATTGTTATTAGTGTAACCCCCTTATTGTTATTATTGTACCCTTTTAACCCCCATTTTTTTATTATTGTGCCCCTAAATTATTATTGTTAAGTCAGCTAGGATTACATTGTGGCCCACTAGGATTACATTATGGCCACATGGACTCCTATATATATAAAGAAGGTTTTGTAAATTGTATCATCCAAGAATTGTTCATTTATGTAATGTATTGGAGGTTGCCCCCTTGAAGTGGCTTTTTTCTAAGGCGTTGATATCTCTTTTCTTCTATTTTTGGAGCTGGTTACTCAACATTTGGTATCAGAGCTTTGGATTCTAGGGTTTCGCTGCTCCAAACAAGTCATCGTGGCATTTTCGCTATAAATTTTTTTCTACAAAGTTTCAGAAGCTGAAATTTTTAGGGTGCAAAGCGGAAATCCCGAGGAAGACTTTCTAAAAATTTCAGAGCTTGGTTCACAAATTTTTTAGAGATATCATCTGTGGAAGTTTGGTCTTTTTTCAGGCTCCTAAACAGGTTATCGTGAAATTTTTGCTATAACTTTTGTTCTACGAAGGTTAAGAATCTGAAATTCGTATGGTGCGAAGCTGAAATCCTGAGGAAATTTGTAAAAAAATTTTAGAGCTTGGTTCGCAATATTTTTGGAGATATGATATGTGGAAGGTAGTGCTTTTTCAGGCTCCTAAATTTCATCTCAAAGAGGTGATCGTGGGAAAAGTTCAATAACTCTCTCTATGGGCATCAGATTGGAGTGCCGTAAAAATTGGTTGCAAGTACACAGAATTTAGTTTCTTGTCTATCAATTTTAGAGAAAAATGACGAAACCGTGACACGTGGCAAGTCGTACAATTTCGCTCTACTGAACCAGTCCAGAATTAGGTCATTGTGGGAGATTGGACACAACATTGTCTTGGAGAATCCAAATCAGGTTAGACCTATGGCATTCGAAAGATAATTCAGAGGGCTACGTTAAAGATGAAATTAAAATATTGAAGTGCTGCAATCATAGAGATTATCCAATTTCAATATCGAGCTCCTTAAAAGAAAGAAAAAGGTGTGAATATATATATTTTTTTTCTTTCCAAATTGCGTAAGTCTTCTTTGAAGAATCAATTTGAAGTGATTCCAAGGGAATATTGTAGAATATATAGCAGTATTGGGTTCTAAAAGATGCCCCGTAAAAATAATTCAACACCCATTAAGCCTTCAGAAGGCTCTACTATGACTCATAAAGATGAAGAATTGCAACATGATCTATCAAAATTACAAGAGCAAGTGCAACAAATTTCACTCTCGCAAAGAGCAACAAAAAATGAAATGGAAGTTTTGAAGAAAGGCGTGGAAGTGAAGATGGATGGTTTGAAGAAAGGCATGGAAGCTAAGATGGATGACGTGGAAGCTAAGATGGATGGCATGGAAGCTAAGATGGATGGCATGGAAGCTGGCATGGAAGCTAAGATGGATGGCATGAAAGACAACATGGAAAACATGAAGAATGATCTCAAAGCAGACATCGAAGGTTTGAAAAAGTTGATACAAGAAATGTTTCCTAATGGTGAAAAGATAGTAGAAGAACCTCATGATGAGAACAAAATAAATGTTAATCGTGATTTCATAAACTCTAATGTTGGCAGGAAGAACCACCATCTTCCAAAAATGGATATGAGGAAGTTTGATGGAAAGGATCCTGTAACATGGATACTACAGATGGAGCAATATTTTGATCTCCATAACGTGAAAAACACACAAAAGGTATGCATTGCAACTTTAAATTTAGAACAAAATACATTTGTATGGTATCGATGGCTTTGCTCCTGTAAAAAAATTGTCACTTGGTCAATTTTTATGGAAGAAATGATAGCACATTATGATGATACAAAGAGCAACACCTTCTTTAGCCAATTGATAAATCTCAAACAAAAGGGTTTAGTGGGGCAGCACATTGAGGACTTCCAAAAATTGAATATAAGGGTAACTGATATTCCAGAGGAACACAGGATCAATCTCTTCATAGGTACTTTAAAGGATAACATCCAACATGAAGTTCGTGTTTTGGAACTAGATTCATTGGAGAAGGCATTCAGGTTGGCAAGAAAAGTTGAATGTAAAATAATGGTGACAAGGAAGCCTACCACTCAATTCTATAAAGAAGGAAGTGTTGCTACACCTAGATTTCCACAACCTACAAGGTTGACACCACAACAATTGGAAGAAAAAGAGCAAAAGGGCTTTGCTACAGTTGTGATAGAAAATACACTAAAGGTCATAAGTGTGCTGAGAAGAAATTATTTTACATAGATTGTGAAGAAGAAGAAGAAAATGAACAAGAAGAGGATATACACCAGGAACCACCCCTAGAAGAGGAAGAAATGAACCCGACCATATCGTGTAATGCACTGGCAGGAATTACCACTCCTCAGACTCTCAAGATAGAAGGACATATAAAGAAGAAAAGGGTAATAGTGTTGATTGATTCAGGTAGCACCCATAATTTTATTCATTATAAGGTAGCCAAGGAATTAACGTGTTTCCTATACCCAGCACCAGAATGTCAAGTGATGGTTGCAAATGGAGGAACTATAAATTGCTCTGGAAAATGCCATAATATCAAGCTAACCATGGGGGAATATGTAATGACTAGTCCAATGCTTTCCATTCCTATGGGAGGTGCTGATGTTGTACTAGGAGTACAATGGTTACAATCTTTGGGGACGGTAGCTTTTAATTTTCAAGAACTTTTCTTGAAATTTTTTTAAGAAGGAAAGGAAGTCGAATTGCGGGGTATTGCAGGGAAGCCGGGAAAGATAATAAGCTCTAATGTCATGACAAAGCTTCTAAAGAAAGAACAACGAGGTGTGATTGCACAATTATGCTCACAAGAAGCTCCAACATCAAAATCATCTATTTCTGCAGATCTCCAATAAGTCTTGGAAAATCATTCCAAGGTGTTTGAAACTCCCAAAGGACTCCCACCTATTCGCGATCATGATCATGCTATTCATCTGATTCCAGGAAGTGTTCCTCCAAACATCAGACCTTATAGATATCCTTACGTCCAAAAGAGCGAAATTGAACGTATGATTGCAGAAACGTTAGAGGCGGGTATAATTCAACCTAGTCAAAGTTCTTTCTCTGCTCCTGTAGTATTGGTACACAAGAAGGATGGATCATGGCGAATGTGTCCGGATTATAGGGAGCTCAATAAGCTCACCATTAAAGATAAATTTCCCATTCCTGTGTTTGATGAATTATTGGATGAATTACATGGAGCAATTTATTTTACCAAGTTGGATCTTCATTCAGGATATCATCAAATTAGAATGAAGACTGAAGATATTCCAAAAACAACATTTCGAACTCAGGAGGGTCATTATGAATTTTTGGTCATGCCTTTTGGCCTTACCAATGCACCTTCTACATTTCAAGGGTTGATGAATTCCATTTTCAAACCCTTCCTTAGAAAATTTGTGCTCGTATTTTTTGATGATATACTAATCTATAGAAGGTCTTGGAAGGATCATGTTGAACATGTTGACAGGGTGCTCAAACTATTGCAGGAGAAACAAGTATATGCAAAAACATCCAAATGTTTATTTGGAGTGCAAGAGGTGGAATATCTAGGTCATATTGTATCTCACGAGGGTGTTAAAGTAGACCCTAACAAAATTAAAGCCATTAAGGAATGGAAAGTCCCGACAACCATTAAGCAGTTGCGAGGATTTCTCGGGTTAACAGGGTATTATCGAAAGTTTGTTAAGAATTATGGGAGAATAGTAGCACCTCTAACAACATTATTGAAGAAAGATGCATTTTCATGGACTCTTGAAGCAACTAAGGCCTTTGAACATCTTAAAGAGGCGATGTGGCTAGCACCGGTCTTAGCTACGCCAGACTTCACAAAAACCTTTATTGTGGAATGTGATGCCTCAGGAAATGGAATTGGTGCTGTTTTAATGCAGGAAGGAAGACCCATTGCTTTTGAAAGTCATCCAATCAAAGGAAAGTATCTACAGAAACCTATTTATGAGAAGGAAATGTTAGCAATATTGCATGCACTAAAGAAATGGAGAACTTACCTAATGGGAAGACACTTCAAGGTAAAAACTGATCATGATAGTCTTAAACACTTTTTGGAAAAAAGACTATCTTCAGAAGAGCAGCAAAAATGGGTCACAAAGATGTTGGGTTATGACTTTGAAATAATCTACAAAAAAGGGAAGCTAAATGTTGTTGCAGATGCACTCAAGAAAGAATGAAGAGGTGGAAGCATTGCTTTGTGCCATTTCTATTATCCAACCAGATTGGATAACCGAAGCAAGAGATGAATGGAAGAAGGACAAAGATGTATGGACACTCATTCAAAAGTTGCAGCAAGATCCTAGTACATCCGATACATTTAGTTGGAAAAATGATTCCTTATGGTACAAAGATCGCTTATATCTTTGTAAGAATTCCCAACTAAAACAAAAGATTCTTCTGGAATTGCACACATCTCCTTTAGGAGGACACTCAGGATTTTTAAAAACTTACCATAGGGTGAAGAAATAATTTTTTTGGGATGGCCTTAAATCTGATATTCAAAAGTTTGTGGCAGAATGTTTGGTTTTCCAGCAGAATAAAGTTGAGACAATTAAGACCCCGAGATTTCTACAACCTTTATCCATTCCAAGTCAACGTTGGGAGGAGATTTCAATGGATTTTATCACAGGTTTACCTAAGTCCGAAGGAAAGAGTGTCATCATGGTGGTAGTTGATAGACTTATCAAGTATGCACACTTTTGTGCATTATCTCATCCATTTAAAGCAAGTACAGTTGCTACTACATTTATGGACAGAATTCAAAAGCTACATGGAAGCCCAAGGGTTATTGTGAGCGACAGAGATCCCATTTTTACCGGAAATTTTTGGACGGAGTTATTTTCTTGTTTGGGTACTCAATTAGCTCATAGCTCATCTTATCATCCTCAATCTGATGGTCAAACTGAGATATTAAATAAATGTTTGGAAGGATATCTTCGTTGTTTTGTATCTGATAAACAAACACAATGGTTCAAGTGGTTACCTCTCGCTGAATGGTGGTATAACACTTCCTTCCATACTGCAGCAAAAATGACCCCATTTATGGCACTTTATGGATATCATCCACCATCCATCACATCATATTTAAGGGAAATTCGAAGGTTCAAGCAGTGGAAGATCACATCGAGCATCAGCAAGAAGTTCTCCAACTCTTAAAGGATAACCTGAATTTGGCACAAAATCGAATGAAACAACAGGCAGATCAACATCGCAGCGAGAGAAGTTTTGATGTAGGAGATTGGGTATTTTTACGGCTACAAACATACAAACAAATGTCCCTCAAGCAAGCTAAGAAGGATAATAAATTATCACCAAAGTACTATGGTCCTTACAAGGTGTTGCAAAAGATTGGTACTATGGCATACAAATTGGAGCTTCCTGCTTCTTCGCGAGTGCATCCAGTTTTCCATGTTTCATGCTTAAAGAGGGTTATAGGTGAAAATATTCCAACTAAAACAATATCGCTTAATTTTATGAGGAAAGAAAAATCATATTGAAACCTAAAGCAGTCATGGAAATAAGAACCCGACAGCTATGAAATCTATCAATTTCAGAGTATCTCATAAAGTGGAAGAACTTAACCACTGAAGATTCTACATTGGAGGATGAGAAGTTTATACGGAAGCATCCAGAGCTACTCAAGCATTGAGGACAACACTTTTTTGAGGGAGAGGGGCATATTAGGTCCCTATATTACTAGTATAGTCCCTTATTGTTGTTAGTGTAACCCCTTATCATATTATCGTACCCTTGTAACCCCCATTTTGTTATTATCAGTGCTCTCAAATTATTATTATTGTTAGGTTGGCTAGGATTACATTGTGGCCCACTAGGATTACATTATGGCCACATGGACTCCTATATATAGAAATGAGGTTTTGTAAATTGTATCCAAGAATTGTTCATTTATGTAATGTATTGGAGGTTGCCCCCTCGAAGTGGCTTATTTCTAAGGCGTTGATATCTCTTTTCTTCTATTTTTGGTGCTGGTTACTCAACATTTAGTTTCCTTAATTTTAGCTCAATTTACTATTTATGGCAATTTTTCGGGTCCTGAACTTCCCAAGCCGTTTTGAGGCCCTAAACCATGATTTTTTTGGAAAACTGGGAGAAACATGGGTCTATGGCTAATGTTGGTCACCTGAAAGTTGTAGTACTCGGATAGATCTTTATAACGAGGTATTATGCGCATCAAACGAAGATCGGATGCCAAAGTTACGTCCTCGAGAAGTTATGTACCATTTTACCCAAACAGGGCCCATAGTTTTGGCGCTTCATCTCCTAGGGTTAGGTTTTTGGATGTTTAGGGTTTTCCATTATTTCTCAATAATAAATAGGCATTCGAGCCTCATTGTAACATATTTTAGAGGCCTATAGCCGCCACATCTCTTCTAAGAGATAAGCTACCAACACCCTAGCTAGTTTATTTTCATTTTGTCTGTAAGCATATTTAAGTTATTTGACATTAATGAAATGAAGTGTTATTTCCGCTGCATCTTTGTATTTATTGTTATATTCGTATTTTTTTGCGTTCCTGCATAAATACGGATCATCCATCGAGTGTTTGTCTTGGTTTTATGGATTGCTTCATGGTTTAGGAGGGTTGGGTCGGGAATCAACCAACTCTCTATCACCTACTCTCTTACTCTAGTCTCATTTCTAGGTTCTCAATTGCCACAATCTTGTTTTCTCGGTCATCTACAATGCTTTTATATTCAATTATGGTTTATGAAGGGGCTCATGCTCATAAAGGAAGTAATAAACGAGGTGTCAAGTGTGGTTTATGAGCCATATACTAGGTTGAATTCTTAGCTTGATAGTTTCAAAAGTAGACTTCTTTTAGCATCCATCAAGAGTTGTAGGAGGTCAAGGGTGTAATGATTCAAGAACAAAACATTTAGTTTGAATTCAAGCACATTGAAAATATTGTAGCCTAGGTGCCATAACACTGGCCTTCATAGTCGACAAGAATCAATCTCTTTGCAACATAGAGTTATACTAGCATATCAAGCTTCTAATGGGAAAAGTTTTTCTCAATAGAAATGACACAAAAAAATAATTTCTTCTATTGCTAGATAAAATGAAATTGTAGAAGTCAGCCTTGCACCAAGAACAAGCCCCAATGCCACTGATCACGCTGGAGACACCCCTGCTAAGGTCTCCAATGTTTACAAGCTTTTAGCTTATCTATTTTCTAATTATAATTTATTTCACATCAAAAACAAGTTCAATTAATGAAGAACTCTCAATTTGTTTAGTGTATGACTTTATTTTGAGATTGTGCTTTGTAAAATTTTGAATCTTCACATTTTAAGAACTAAAAACCTGATATACAATCTCTAATCTAATTTCCCATATAACAATTTATAGAAAATTGTAATTAATATAATATTTTGACAATAAAAAAAAAACTATAAAATTTTAATTAATATAATATTTTGAAAATAAAAAGAACCCTCACAGACTAATGTTTATTGTGAAAAAGACATTACAGATAATATCCATTTTAAAATATAATTTACACTCCCCTACCAAAGTTGATCTATGCAAGGCCCTCTCATCTCGATGAAGCTCATCATTCCTTATAATAATTTGTATGCAAAATATAATTTACACTCCCCTAAGAAAGTTAATTTATGCAAGACCCTTTCATCTCGATGAAGCTCATCATTCCTTATAAAAATTTGTATAATAAAGTACGAGGCATAAAGTATTATAAGAGAAAATTCATTTTACTGCTGGTCTTTGTTAGATGCGTTTATATCATCTCCCTGTCTTTGTTCGCTTTATTTTCAAGCCTTGACTTCAACTAGTTATCATTGACAATCACATTCATTGTAAACATCATATAAATTTTATGCAACAACCCTTAAATGATTTCATTATAATTTTTATATTTTTAAAATATTTCATCTACATTGCTTTCTCCATTATATATGTGAAAAATATCAAGCTGCATACATTTTCGATTTAAAGCTGTATATCAAGCGAAGATAGTTCCCAAATATAACCTATTCTCTTTTAACTGTATTTTTAGCTAGCAAGGAAGCCTAGGTAAAGAAATTAGAAACTTTATGCAACAACTAATTAACCATAATTAAATACAGCTAATTCAACGTAATTAAATAAGAAAAAAATGTTACATGACATTTGTTCATTCTGAGATAAGAGATATTTCACCCTATTTCCTAAATGAAATTGTAAACTAAAAAATGGGACTTAATATATTTGCATGATACATAACTTTGTAAATTTTGTAGTTATTAATTTTATTTATTTATTTATTTATGCTTAAACAAATTAGCAAGATAAATTTAATTAAATAAAATAGAAGACGACCATGATTGAATATATTGAATTTATAAAAATAGGAATTTTAAAAATTGTATTAATTTATATAAGAAAATCAAGATTTTAATATATATATATATATATATATATATATATATATATATATATATATATATAAATGAAAAAAAAGTTAAATTGTTTTTTAAAATTATCTTAAATATACTTATTAATCTAATCAATACTATTCTAGATTTTAGACTTCTGTGGTGAGAGTTTTGAGTTTTTGGGTTCGGAATTTCCACAGTGAACATTTTTGTGTCAACGTTTCGGGTCTAGAACAAGACCCATCATCAGGACAAATGATGTGTCTTGTTCTAGACCCGAAACGTTGACACAAAAATGTTCACTGTGGAGATTCCGAACCCAGAAACTCAAAATACTATTCTAATTAAGATACTTTACAAAAGGGTAAATACTATTTATAAAGATTGACTTTATGAAAAAGAAGAATACAATTCCAAATAGATATAAATATATGTTTGCCCAAATTTAATGTTAACTCCTCAATCTTATAATCAAATTTTAGAAAAATCTGAACTCCAGAAATTTCTAACTTTCTAAATAAATCTTATCTAGAAACTTCTTAATAAATTTCATCTAGAAACTTCTAAATAAATCTCATCTAGAAATTTTTAATAGTTAAGTCTTACATTGTTTAACATTCTTCTTTGGAATTTGATTAGATACAATTTACAATAATATTATGGAAGTCTAACTTTTCAACTTATTCTAATTGAAAAATATTTACTTTTCAATTTATTCTAATTGAAAAATATTTATTTTTCAATTATCAATATTTTCAATTAAGATGTAGTACAATAACACTATCTATAAACATATAATTAAACTTATAATCACATTTTTCTAATAAATAATTTAAATAAAAAAGTATTAGAATTTTTAAAATTTTTTATATAATATATTTTCTTTCATATTACTTGAAATAATTATAATAATATATTTAATATGAATTTACTATATTATTTATTAAAAAATAAAATAAAAAAATAATAATCATTAATCAACCATTAAAATAAAATTAATAATTTATTATAATTAAACATTTTATAAAAATCATATATATTATTAATTTTATTATAATTAAACATTTTATAAAAATCATATATAATTATTTTCCGAGAATTAAATTTGATAATGTTTAGAATAAATTCCTGCAACATTTCAAGTTGATAAATGAATGGATTGTCCTATGTTCTATCACTCATAGTCTCTGGACGAGATATTGACAAAGTGACTTATTTTCTGATTTGCAGGGTGGCTCTGGCTATTGTCAAGGGATCAGATACCAAAATGTGCATATGGAAAATGTTTCATACCCTATAATTATAGACCAGTATTACTGTGATTCTCCAACGACATGTGAAAACCAGGTCAGAGTCAATTCCTGCAATGCATAAGAGATAAGAAAAAAATCAGTTTGCTGATTTCATTTTTATATAAGATGGGGAGGGAAACAATAAATTTTTTTACTTAAGGTTGTGTATAGGAGTCTAGCATATAGTGTAAATTCAAAGTGTGTATGAAATTTTTTGATGTAGATAAATGTCTTTCAGATTAATCATATTATTAAGATTGGATCATTTACCTAATCTCGTGATTAATCCGAAAGACATTTATTTACATTATGGATTACAAAAGTCTTAAATCTAACAATTTTAATATACTTGAGTTTATAGAGGTTGTAGATTTAGACATCTAGCAAAGTAAATTGTTAGGTTTTGTTTTCGGTAAATTAGATGCATTAATTTTAGATATATAATTTTAGGTAAAAGGTTAGCAGTCTTTTGGGTTTTAAAATTAATTTGTTTATATAAGGGTGTTCTATTTTTATTATAGATTATAGATTTTGAAATATTGTGAAAATATGATGAAAATAATTTGTTTGTATAAGAGTGTTTTATTTTTATTATCTAGTAGATTATAGATTTTGAAATATTATGGAAATATGATGAAAAGAGGAGAGGAAGATAGATTTTGGAATACTATATAAATGTGATAGACATGAGTGAAGTGAACTTTTTTTAGATGGTTTACTTTACTTTGATTTCAAATTTTTAAAATATTTAGAAATCTACCATCAACTTTTCCAAATTTCGCTTTTATATCAAATTTCTAAAATATTCCAAAATCTACAATCAATTTTTCCAAAATATTCAAAAATCTATAAAAATATTCAGAAATCTACAATCTAACTGCTCCACACTGAAATCTCCAATCCAATCCAAACGGTAAAGCCTCTGCAATTACTAAATTGGAGTTTGTGATCTGAAATGCAATACAGACATCAGCAGTGGAAGTGAGTGAAGTTTTGTACGATAGTATTAGTGGAACCTCGGCAACAGAGGAAGCAATTAGATTTGCGTGCAGTGACAGCGTGCCATGCGAGAACATATTGTTGAAAGATATCGACCTTACATTGAATTCCGGAGATTCTGCAGCTTCATTTTGTGAAAGCGTTACGGGTTTCAGCATTGGATCTCTGACTCAGGGGGAGGGGATCATAGAGCAACTCGTCAATCCTTCACTGAAAGAAGAATTCTGAGATGCTGGACACCTCACCTTGCTATATTGGCCATTTCTTTTCTTATATATTCGACCCTCTTCCCATATTTTATCAGTGGGATATCAGTTCCCACATTTGATAAAAAAATTCCATATTATGTTGGAGTCAGCCTCTGCCATTCAATAAGAATGTAAATCAAATTTGTTGAATATAAATTAATCCATGGTTTGCTTATAGTATTGACATATGGATTGCATTACTGGGTATGGTATTGACATATGGATTCCACCTTGTTACGTTTACTTTCACACAAATGTTATTATTAAATTCTGTTTTTCTTTTCCTTCCCATCATTTTGATTGGGTTAAATATACCAAAAATATTTTATATTCAGTCATAACATCAAGAGCATGAGTTAATTTATGAGCCTGAGCTTTCATGGAATATGGAAAGAGATTGAGAGAGGAAATTAATTGTAAAAGTCAGTATTTTTTAAATAAGAGTGGTTTTAATTTTAATTTATCGTTTTATTTATTTTTTTAAAAGAGAAAATCAATATTTTTTATTATAACATTGTTTACATAAACTATGAAAATAACCAAATAACAGGTACACAGGTTTATTAAAGAATTTCATAGAGAATACCAGCTCCATTATTTAATTTATGAGTTTTATTTCAATTGATTTCTGTGAGTTTAATTTTTATTGTATTTTAAATTCAAATTGTATTTAAACTTTATTTTAAAGAAGATATAAAATTTAATCAAATTTCATACAATTCTATAACAAGGTCTTAATCAATATTATTTAAAATATTTATCATTTAAAACTAAAAAAAAAATAAACTAAATTTATTATAAAAACAAACATAAAAACCAATTGAAGAGAGAAATTTATGTAATAATAGTTTATTGGGGTACATGTTCAAAATAATCTTTGGTGAAATTTTGCATTTTTACTCTCTCCGCTAGCATGGATTTTTTGGATTTATCATATAAACTATGGGGTGGATTGAATTATATCATATGAAGCTCTAAGGTATTAAGATGATATTATATACAAGCTATGCTTTGGATTGGAATATATCATATAAAGTTTTGTGGTGGATACACAAGTTTTGTAGTGGATTAAAATATATGATACAAGATGTCTTATGATTTTTTTTTTTTGACTTGTATAATCTATGTTGTTCAATGGATTGAAATATTAATTGAAGGATTGATCTTTGAGGTTTGGATTTTTCTACACTTTTGAACCTTACCTTTGCAGTGTCAAGTATATCTTTGCACCCTCAACTATCAGGGGTTCATAGCCTAGGTGCATATGTTCCTTTATCTATTTTATTCCTTCTTTTTTATTTTTTAAAAATTATGAGTACTTCATCACATATGTCCAAACCTCAACTTAGTAAGAGGAGGTCGAGCAAAGTCACCCTAGAAAATCTTTATAATCATTTAGATTCAGTAAAAAAACAAGAGAAGAAAGATCAATAAAACATAAAATAGAATTAGATGGAATGCTTGGAAACAAATTCAAACAATGAAAAAATAAAATATGCTTGGAAACTAATTCAAACAATGAAAAAATAAAATATTAGGGCTCTAGATTGAGCTAAATACAATGAAAGATAAAATACAAGAAATGGAAAAAGAGAAACAATCAAAGGTTGAAGAAAATTAGGCCTTGAGAAATGATATTAGAGTTAAAAGAAAAACTAAATAACAATTGGACCTAATAGTACATATTATAAATTAGACGTCAAACACATCAAAGAGGAAATGAACAATTGAAGAGCCTTGGAGCTTATAATTGTTGGTATAAAAGAGAAAAAATATGAGGACACCTTCGAAATAGTAAAAGAACTAAAAAATAAGTCAGAATTTGAAACAACTTATCTCATAGAAGTAAGAAGGTTGGAAAAGATGCTTGAGCATATAGATAGTCTGATTTCTGTTAGGGTACAAGCTGCAGTGACCATAAATTTAGTATATTCAGTAAATATCCAAGCCTAAAAGGGACAAATGTATTCATAAATGAAGACCTTGTCCCAATAGACCAAAATGAAGTAAAGAATGAGATTCAAAGGGAAAATGAAGAAAAAAACAAAGGAAAATGGGAAATCATTAGAAATAAGAAATTTATTATTAGGGATAGATACCAAAAGGAGAGTAATAAATAGGTATTTGAAATACTCTAGATCCTCTTTTAGAGCTATCTTGGATTTCTATGGTGTAAAGCTCCTATGTTAAGTTGGATCCGAAGTGAAATTGATACTATTTTTTGAGTTGAAACATCAGAGCATGATGAGCTTAAGGTCCCTCACATAAATGAATTCATTTTGTGGTCAAGTTGGAACAATATATCCTTTTGCAGGGGAATTGGAGGAATAACTTATCATATAAAAAATAATGTTTCTCCATAAAATAGACACTCTCAATTGATACATTTTGATTGAAATATCTAACATTAAGAGTAAGAGGATTTATATCACAATTTGTTATTTCACACCTATCAACACTACCTTTTATAAGAAAAAAATTTAGATGATAAATCCCTTATAATACCTTAGGCCAATATATTCATAGTCTAAAGAATGAAGGTAATATCCTCTTTTTTGGAGACTTTAATGCTATAACCACATCTATCTATGCTATTCTTCTAAGTAATGATTCAATACTAATCTTATTTGGCTAGATGATGACCTTGATTTAGCTAGTAGATTCAAAAGAAAATATGAAGACCTAACCAAGAATTTATTTGGTATTAAGTTTTGCGAACTCTGTTGTTCTTAAGACCTTATAATTTGAAATGGCCTTATCAAGTGGCCAAACTCCAACCAGATGACTTGTATTCATGGGCTTGGAAGTAGTGTCATGGATTACATGATATTTGATATCCTTGCTTCCAATCAAGTTGTAAAATTTAACTCTAATCAAAATCCTTAAAAATCCTTAAAAATTAACTCTAATATTTTCCATGAAAACAAGCACATGCATGAGAATTGTGAGAGTTAAATCCACCTTTTTTTACAAGAGTAAAATGGATCTCTTCTCTAAAGATTTAAATATGGATTTACAACTCTTAATTTATAATATCAATATTGAAACCTCTATCATAATTTTAATACAACCCTATTTTCTACCATTAGCAAGTTCTCTACCAAGGTGTTATCTAAAAATAATAATAGAATTACCAACCTTTGATATGAAAATGATTATAAAATTGCTAGAAAAGAGATCAGGGATGCTCCTAACAAAACCTTAAAACTTGATAAGGTAAATACGTAAAAGTCTCTTATATATATATATATATATATATATATATATATATATATATTAAAGTTTATATTGTAAATTATTTAAACCATGTACATTCATTGTGCATCATCAACATATATATCACTGGGTATATGGTATTGACATTCCCAACAATTAGCAATCAATCTAAGGGTGTGCGTGAATAATATGTTATTGTAGATTATTTACTTATACATTTGAAGGAGAAGCTACTAACTGGGATTTTTCTTTGCAACCTAATTCTATTAATAATTGGGATACTTTGGAAGATATGTTCATAATTTTTTTTGGTGATGACATACCACCAATTGCAATAATAGTTGAACTATCAAGAATAAATATGGGTCCCAAAGAGAGAATCAAAGACTTCAATAAGAGATTTAATAACCTTTTAAACAAAATAACAGATGCATCTAAACCAGGAGTTGATGTTCAGATCAAGTTTTATACTGGTGCTTTTCCTACTCCTACTGCAATATTTGTTAGGTGTGTGGACAAGGTCACTCTAGTTGAAACTATGCAAGAAGCCATGAATATCAAGAAGGGAACGCTCAACACAACCAACAAATCCATGACTGAAGAAAAGAAGCCTCCTCCTCAACCAACAAATAAGGTTACTTTTAAAGAGGAGAATAAAGAGAAATATGTCTTCGATATGGAATAATTACAAAATATCCTTGAAACTTTAGAAAATGAAGTGGTGTACCTTAGAAATTAAGTTGTTGAGGAATTCTCTCCGAAAAGACATTTCATACCGTTTATGAAAATGAACCCACATACTCCCCTTGCTAGTTAGATTTATACTGCTAAAGAAGAAAAACAAGTTGAAGAACTAAAAGAGTTTGAAGAGGAGGAAGAGTCTAAAACTGTTGGATGCAAATTCCACACGGGATATTGTTGATCCTCTTTCCAATGAAGAAGAGGAAGACATTCTTATTGTGACAACTAGACATAAAAGTTCTTCTACAAGTACATTGAATCTGACTCTTTCCACTTCAACTAATATTGTAAATAAATATTTCTCTGAATACAACCGGTGTCTAAGACCTTAGTTATTGTATATAACATAGATTACGATATTGCTGAGGATATGAAGAAAATTAAAGAAAATGTTACATTGTAATAAATGAGTAAACTACAACAACAAAATAAAATCTTGGTCAAAGCTTTAAATATAAGTAACAAGTCACCTCTACCATCTATTGCTGTAGCTAGTAAAGGTAAGACCAAGAATCAACAAGATTCATATTTTGATAAAAATCAAGCAATACTATGCTATTTTGATAGGTGATAAATCAAATTACCATACTCCATATTTCTTATTGACTTTTGAATTTTTTAATAAAAAATTTCATAATTTCCTAGTTGATTCTAGATCCTCATCTAATATTATGTCTCATTCAATATGTTTGAAAATTAATGCAAGAACACACGAATCAACTACAAAAATTGTGTAATTAGATAGATAAAAATTCAAAGTGTAGGATAACTAAAATATGTACTTATCTGAATAGATTCCCACCTAGATGTTTTCCAAATTATTTATATCATGATTGCATATCTACCTGAGTTATATGATCTGCTATTAAGACATGAATGGTATGAAAAGTTAAATGGTTATTTTGCAACATACTAGTCACACTTGTGGTTACCATTTAATGAAAAGTCAAACTAGATTAGGGTAAACAAAAAAAAAACATATGAAACATACAATAAAAAAATATTGATGGTGACAATGAGCTTGTCACTTTCAAAAATAATATCGTTGGAAAGTATTATGTAGATCCATTCTTTGGAAATTTCCCTATGCAAATTTCTCCATTTCCTTTCTCTACAACTTATTGAGGAATATAAAATTTTCCTTAAAAAACTCATCCCGGTGTATTAATTTTGTAGATAACACTGTAAATGACACTGTAAAAAATGAGGTGTGGATTTTTTATTTTGATGGATAAAAATCTAACAAAGGTATTAGTGTAGGTTGTATTTTAGTAACTGTAATGTAGAAAAAATTATGTTTACCTGTAGGTTTGAATTCCAATGCAACAATAATGTAGCCGAATATGAAGCACTAATACAAGTTCTAAGAAAATCTATCAACATAATTGTGTAGTATCTTAGTCTGTGATGACTTAGAAATTGTAATAAAACATGTGAAAAATACTATTCATTGTGTCTCCAACCATCTCAAAAACTACCAAAAGTTAGTCCAAGACAAGATTTCCAGTTTCTTAGCATTTAATATCACTCCCATCCCCAAATTGTAGATTTTTTATGCTTATCTTTTAGCTAGTTTCACTTCTAAATTAATACCTCCTAAGGATTTCAGTCCAAATTGATTTTCTATAAAATTGATGTTTAGACCATTTGTCTCGGATAATGTGTTCAATTAGAAAGTTTTTAATAGTGATGAAGAAATGATTAATTTTATCACTTCTGAGGGAACATATGATGATGATATCATCGATGAAGATTCCCATGACCAAGAACTAAACAAGTCATCTACTAAAGATGAAATTAAATAAGGAAATATTATCCTTAGATCTGTAGTCAAATTAGAATATTTTTATGATGTCAAAGATAGATTCAAAAGGCCAACAAATTGTAAAACCAATAGTCCCACTATGAAGTTTTAAGTCATCAACCTAGGCATAAAACATAATCTGCAAAGTGTAAATTTAGGTTTAGGATGTTCTCCTAGTTAAATATTTTCCTTTATAAATATTTTTAAGCAATAAAAATATGTATGTGTATGGCCTTATGATTATCTTAAAACATATGACGCACCCATTATTCAACACACAATTCCAATGTCACTTGATATAAATCTTGTTCAACAAAAGTTTAGGAAAATTCATCCAAATCTAGAAACCCAAATCAAAACTCAGTTGAATAAATTATTAAAAGAAAAGATTATTTTTCCAGTTAGACAGTCGAAGTGGGTTTAAAATATTATCCCAATTAGGAAGAAAAATGGAGATATTGAATATGAATAGATTTTAGAAATCTCAATAGAGCTTATGAGAAGGATAATTTCCCACTACCTCCTATGGAGCATAATCTACAATTAGTAGCTCGAATTGAGTTAATGTCATTCCTAGATGGGTTTTCTAGATATAATAAAATCTTAGTTGATTCTAATGATAGACTTAAAAATACATTTAGGACCAAGTGTAGTACTTTTTCTTACCAAAAGATTATATTCAGATAGATAAATGTTGGAGAACTTTTCAGAGGGAAATAGATATTACTTTTAGAGGATTGATTAATAAATATGTCATTGTTTATTGATAATATATCACTATTTACTCCAAGAAGCAATATGATAATATCTATCACTTAGAATAAATATTTGAACTATTAGAACAAGTATTTGAATGATGCAGGAAATATGAGATCTCACTAAATCCTAATAAAAATTTCTTTGTACTTGATGAAATAAAATTACTAGGTTTTGTTGTTTCCAAGAATGGGATTGCTATTGAGCCATCTAGAGTCAAATCCATTGTTGAAATTCCTCTTCCTCATAATAAGGAATCTAAGCAATAATTTCTAGGACAAATAAATTTCATCTGATGTTTTGTTCCTAGTTTTTCTCAGATTGTCTTAACTATATAGAATATGATAAAGAAGAATGCTATAATTAAATGGATTTTTTATGAAAAAATAGGATTTTTATTTTATAAAACAAGCTATTGTATAAGCTCCTTCCTTGATATTGCTTGATTTTGATAAATATTTTATCCTTTATACTTTTTCTTTTGACCAATATTATCCAACAATGCTAGCACAAACGAATGATCAAGGAGAAGAAATACCAATATATTTTAATAGCTCAAGATTTCAGGGTGCTGAGCTCAATTACTACGATGTATAAAAATAAGCACATGTTGTCTTTAAATCCATTAAACACTTTAGGTCATTATTTTTAAAATCTCACAAAAGGGTAATTGTCCCATACTCTTCAATACAAAATTGATTAGTTCAAAGATATATTGGAGAGAGAAGGTCCCATTGGGTCAATGACACTTCAAGAGTATGACCTTGAAATTAAACCATCTAAAATCATATGAGGTCAAGGTCTGTGTAGGTTGGAAACTTAACCAATTGATTCAAAGTCTGAAATTTTTTATAAAATCAGGAATATGAACCTCCTCCTCAGGAATTACAATAGGTATGTGTCATTCTCGACTCTTCAAATTCCATATATGCAGACTTGATTTACTATATCTAATGGCACCGCTTCTTCTCATTTAGATCTTAAAAATAAGTGTGGTTTAATATTAAAATAAAGCCAATACCAACTAATCAATGGGGTGTTATTAAGGAAAAATTATGATTCTATGTTACTTATATGCCTTGAAAATTATGATGTAGATAAGGTTTTGCATGATTTACATGAAGGACCCACAGGTGGATATTATGGCGGTGATACAAAGACACACACAATACCATGTGATGTATATTATTGACCAACATTATTCAAGGATGCTCATGATTATGTTCAGAAACGTAGAATATGCCAAACCTCAATGAGTAGAGATATAATATCAAGTTTACCTTTGTAGCCAGCCATCACAAAACAAACATTTTAGCAATGGGGCTTAGATGTAATTAGTGAGATTATTCCAAATTCCTCGAAAAAAATATAAGTACATCCTTACAACAACATATTATTTCAAAAAATGGGTGGAGGTAATTCTTTTAAAATGTTTTACCTTCGAACATGTAATCACTTTTATTGAACAATATATCATTACTAGGTTTGGTCTCTTGAACACATTGTTATTTGATAATGCAACATATTTTTCTTCAACATCACTCGTGGAATTTTCTATTTGGAAACATATTAAATTAAAATACTCAACTAATTATTATCCACAAGGTAATTATTTAGCAAATTTCATGAATAAAAACCTTGTGGAAATTATTAAAAATACCGTTGTTGATAGTCACAAAAATTGGCATAAATCTTTGATTAATGCCTTGTGGGTAGATCAATTCACATATAAAGCTACAATAGGAAATTCCCCTTACTTCTTAGTATATGGTAAATACGAAATACTACCCCCTAATGTCCCCTTACCATCTTTGATGACAATCCAATTTGTGCAAGAAGAGCCCTGCTCTAGTGTACAACATCGGTTGGCCCAACTCTTTAAGTTAGAGGAGGACAAAGACAAGCTAATCAAACATTTGAAAATCATCAAAAAATTATCAAACAATTGTTTGATAACCACTTAGTATCTAATAATTTTTTTTATATAGCCGACCTTATACTGAAATGGGGTAAAACTCATGAAGAAAAGGGCAAACACATGAAATTCTAAAAGGTATAGCTAGGACCATTTCATATTTCTAAAAATATAGGTCCATCTAATTTTCTATTACAATCATTAGATGGGGTAGAGGAAACTTTTCCTGTGAATAGACAAATTTCAAAGAAATATTTGTCATGAAATGTTAATGCACCTTACTTGTAAATATGTAAGTAACCTTTTTAAATCCATCTTTTCCTTCTTGGTTATTATTTGCTGATATAAGTTAGAATAAATATGATCATATCTATCACTTAGAATAAATATTTGAATTATTAGAACAAATATTTGAATGATGCAGGAAATATAAGATCTCACTAAATCCTAATAAAAATTTCTTTGCACTTGATGAAATAAAATTATTAGGTTTTGTTGTTTCCAAGAATGGGACTGCTATTGAGCCATCTAGAGTCAAATCCATTGTTGAAATTCATATTCCTCATAATAAGGAATCTAAGCAATAATTTCTAGGACAAATAAATTTCATCTGATGTTTTGTTCCTAGTTTTTCTCAGATTTTCTTAACACTATAGAATATGATAAATAAGAATGCTATATTTAAATGGAATGTTTATGAAAAAATAGGATTTTGATTTTATAAAACAAGCTATTTTATAAGCTCCTTCCTTGCTATTGCTTGATTTTGATAAATATTTTATCATTTATAATTTTTCTTCTGACCAATCTTATCCATCAATGCTAGCACAAATGAATGATCAAGGAGAAGAAATACCAAAATATTTTAATAGCTCAAGATTTTAGGGTGTTTAGCTCAGTTACTATGATGTATACAAACGAGCATATGTTGTCTTTAAATCCATTAAACTCTTTAGGTCATTCTTTTTAAAATCCCACAAAAAGGTAATTGTCCCATACTCTTTAGTACAAAATTGATTAGTTCAAAGATATATTGGAGAGAGAAGGGCCCATTGGGTCAATGACACTTCAAGAGTATGATATTGAGATTAAACCATCTAAAATCATATGAGGTCAAGGTCTGTGTAGGTTGGAAACTCAACCAATTGATTCAAAGTCTAAAATTTTTTCTAAAATAAGGAATCTAAAATTCCTCCTCGGGAATTAAAATAGGTATGTGTCATTCTTGACTCTTCAAATTCTATATATGTAGACTTGATTTATTATATCTAATGGCACCACTTCTTCTCATTTAGATCTTAAAAAGGAGCGTGGTTTTAACATTAAAATCCAACCAATACCAACTAATCAATGGGGTGATATTAAGGAAAAAATATGATTCTATGTTACTTAGATACCTTGAAAATTCGGATTTTGATAAGGTTTTTCATGATTTACATGATGGACCCGCAGGTGGATATTATGGCAGTGATAAAAAAACACAAAAATAATGTGTGATGGATATTATTGACCAACATTATTCAAGGATGCTCATGATTATGTTCGGAAACGTAGAATATGCCAAAACTCAATGAGTAGAGATATAAAATCAACTTTACCTTTGTAGTCAGCCATCACTGAACAACCATTTTAGCAATGGGGCTTAGATGTAATAAGTGAGATCATTCAAAATTCCTCGAAATAACATAATTACATCCTTACAACAACATATTATTTCACAAAATGGGTGGAGGTCATTCCCTTAAATTTTTTTTACCTTCGAACATGTAATCACTTTTATTGAACAATATATCATTACTAGGTTTGGTCTCTTGAACACGTTGTTATTTGATAATGTAACATATTTTTCTTCAACATCACTCATTGAATTTTCTATTTGGGAACATATTAAAGTAAAATAATCAACTAATTATTATCCACAAGGTAATTATTTAGCAAATTTCATGAATAAAAACCTTGTGTAAATTATTAAAAATATAGTTGTCGATAGTCACACAAATTGGCATAAATCTTTGATTACAGCCTTGTGGGTAGATCAATTCACATATATAGCTACAATAGGAAATTCCCCATACTTCTTAGTATATGGGAAATCCATAATACTACCCCCTAATGTCCCCTTACCATCTTTGATGTGAGTCCAATTTGTGCAAGAATAGCCCTGCTCTAGTGTACAACATCATTTAGCCCAACTCTTTAAGTTAGAGGAGGAAAAAGACAAAGCAAATCAAACATTTAAAAATCATCAAAAAATTATTAAACAATGGTTTGATAACCACTTAGTAGGTAATAAAAGTTTTCTTATAGCCGACCTTGTACTGAAATGGGGTAAAACTCATGAAGAAAAGGGTAAACACATGAAATTCCAAAAGTTCTAGCTAGGACCATTTCATATTTCTAAAAAGATAACTCTATATAATTTTATATTGCAATCATTATATGGGGTAGAGGAAACTCTTCCTATGAATGGACAAATCTCAAAGAAATATTTCTCATGAAATGTTAATGCACCTTGCTTGTAAATATGTAAGTAACCTTTGTAAATCCTTCTTTTCCTTTTTGGTTATTATTTGCTAATAAAAGTTAGAAAAATGTTGTGTTTTATATGACTTGTTCATGCATACTTAACAATGGAAATTTATTATTAATAGATTGTAGTGAAGTCTGAAATTTTATCATGGACATAAAATCATCATGATGAAAAATGCTTTGATGTTTATTTATCTTTAATGAGAGAATTTACCTAAGAAAGTACTTAGAAAATGAAGCATTTTCTGAGCTTATTTTTCCCCTTTACATTAATAAAGTTGTAGATAATGGGAATGGAAAATATCAAAATGAAAAGGCTATTTATACTCCATGAGATGCATTATATCAAAATAACTTCCATATCACCCCACTTTCTATTCGCGATTGCAATAGAAATCTCAAAGCATTTCTATAAAAAGGAAATTATAAAATTATAAAATATAGGAAGTCAAAAGCACCAAAAGGTGTGGGAAGTGTATGAAAACCTGTTAGGGCTATGGGTACTCATTGGAAGAAAGTCAATGCATACATGATATCAAGGAAACTTTGTTGGGGCTATGGATGCATGCTGGAACTGAAGCAATGTCGGCTAACAAAAAGATGAGTTGAAATGATTGCATCAATTCATGGTAAGTAAACTATGCTTAGTAATAAAATTAAAAGAATATATTCCTATTTATATAAAATTAAATGAAATTTCCTCTTATCCCTCTAGAAAAGATAAAATTGATAAGTACAACTACATGTCTATTTTTCATATATTTACAATTAAATAGTAATAAATTATTCATTATATTTCAATAAGTTGTAAATTTTCTGCAATAAGGAATCTAATCTATTATTCGTCCTATTTTCATGAACAAAAATAACTTTTTTTTCCAGCATGTTTCCAATTATTGTGGTAAAAAAAGAACCCCCCATTTGTATTTAATCTATAATAAAATGGGGACCCTTTTATTTTGTATATCCTAAATTTCCCTTTTATTTTTATCTTTCTTAGTAAATTCATTCTTGTAAAGTTGCATTGTCTTTCCACATTTTACATATTACATGGAAAAAACCCCTTATAAAACCTTGAAAAGCCAAAAAATGTCTAAGTCTTTATAATGTCGTTAATTAAAAATTCCTTTCACATCTCTCGGGATGTGAACTTCCCATAAATATTCAAGATTGTGTTCTCCTTTTATTTAACACCTTTGGAAAAGTCCTGCGACATGACATAACTTTTCCTGACAATTCACACATAATTTCTTGTCTCGGCTTCTGTATCCTGGGATGATCCATAAACAATCACTTCATAATCATCCCATGATGTGATGGATAATTTCCCATCATAATATATTCCTATAAATTTTTATGTCAATTTCATCCAAATATTTGAATTATTAAGTGTTCATTCTTCCATAAAACCCCATGGTGGGACAAAAATTTCTCCATCAAATTCCCATCTCGTGGCATCCTTCAGTTCACAGACCTCAACCCTTTTAAACGGAAGAACTTAATTCTAGGATAAGGAATATTGCATGATGATGTGGCTAATGATTCCACATGGATTTTTGTCCACATGCTCCTATTATATGTTGCCACATGTCACGATAATTTACCACATAAACATTTGACAAATCAACACAATATTAAGGTTTTCTTTGATTAAATGATAGCCATATATTTGTGTCGTCACAAAATCCTATTGATGAATATCTTGAACATTGTATTACTCTCGCGACATGAATTAAGGTTAATAACAAATTAATGGATAATTAGCCAAAATATTAGTGGCTAGGTTTTCAATTAATAAGGGTGTCTCCATAAATAAATGGAGGCCATTTCAACTTAAGACAATTCACTGTTGATGGAAATATCATCCTACATATAGTCAGTTCTTTGTAATAATTAATTTTCTTTTATTTCAGTCTGATTCGTTACAATTTCCTCACTTCGTAATTCTAAATAAGTTTCAAATTGCTAAAATTTTCCATGATTCTAGTTTTCCTCTATGTTATAGTATGTTCATCTGACTAGTTCTGCAAGAACGTCAAACATGGATAAGCAACCTAAAAAGAATCCTTTGATGTAGACCCCCTTAACTAGTTCCTGCAGATGTTGATGGAAATATCATCCTACATATAGTCAGTTCTTTGTAATAATTAATTTTCTTTTATTTCAGTCTGATTCGTTACAATTTCCTCACTTCGTAATTCTAAATAAGTTTCAAATTGCTAAAATTTTCCATGATTCTAGTTTTCCTCTATGTTATAGTATGTTCATCTGACTAGTTCTGCAAGAACGTCAAACATGGATAAGCAACCTAAAAAGAATCCTTTGATGTAGACCCCCTTAACTAGTTCCTGCAGATGTAGAAAAAAAGAATCCTAATATGTTCATGTTCTTAGACATACTAATCAGTAAGGATGTTGGAATATCTACATGGATTCACATGTACAGACACTTAGAAGAATAATCACATGATAATATTGTGGAGATTCATACAAATGAAGAAGGAACAAAAGGTAACCCAGAGACCTCCTTTCAAATTCCAGAAATTCTTATCTACACAAAATAGTTGTACGCCCTAGGATACTACCATAAAAAATATGATACGATGGGAAGTAGAGCATGTATAAACTTCCAGGAAACTAATTTTTGCTTCTTGCATCACAGTTGTCAACTATTTTTTCCCAAAATATATCTAGATTATGTATAATTTTCTTGAGCCCAAGCTTGCTTATAATATTCAATTCATAAACAACTTCATCTAAGAACAATGTACTAAACTTAAAAGAAAAATGCCTAATTTAATCAAAGCATGGAGGATCATTGAACATAAGTTTAAAGAAGACTCTTCAAAAGAATATCCTACTACTTGTTTGAATGTTGCTTTTTTATTTATTTATGCCATGCTCTCCATGATTTATGGTAAGAATATGTAACACAATTTCATTTGGATTGGGTTCCCATTATTCAAAGGGATTTAGAGGGTTCTTCTTTCAATTGGGCGAATATCCTGTCAAATAACCTAGATAAGCATATCAATTATTTTTAACTTTCTAGAACCACTACTCATAACCCCCATTTCTATATGTTAGCCTTTTTTATGGATGCCCTTTTATTTTCTACTTCTTTCCAATCTACGAGATGGAAATGTTCATTTACTGAAGCATATCCTATTCATATATACCATAACAAGCTTTGAGAGGAGAACTACTTTGATTAGTTTTATCAATTTTTTCATTTTGTTATTATTCATATTTATGAAGTAATGTTTAATTCTAAACATCCTCAAATTTGATTAAAGAATTGAAATAATTTGTGATTAGTACTTTGAAGAAAAATTCTCTTACATAAGAATATATGGTTGTCACACGTCCCCACATGCTTTACCCCTTTGTGTCCCTGAAAAGTTGGTTTTTAAGGAAATAACTTATCAGACAGTTGAAACATGTATTGCAATTGAATTGAAAAAGAAATATAAGAAAATTTGGTCTAATTTCCAAATTTAGGTTGGAATTTTGTACCCTACAGATTGGCAACATGCTAGAAAAGAGTTAACCAATTTTTACATAGTAAAACTAGCCCACATTCCCCTAAAATACCATGACTGTACATCCACCCATTTTCTGACTACACATCCCAATCAAACCTGGTCAAACTGTCGAAAATTTACTGTTTGTTATTTTGATTAGAACACGATATATTCCTTATACGACATCAGTTTTTTGAACCGTTCATAGCGCCAGAATCAAGAAGACCAGATCTACGCAACCATCCTAGTTTCAACCCAATCCTGTAACTTTGAATTTTGAGCAAAATTTATGAACTCTTGATCATTCCTCCCCATTGGGAAGCTTTTGGACCCCAAAAGACTTGATTACCTGTTTAGTAGATGAGGGTACAACTCCCTCACCTTGCCAACCTCCATCCATTTTTCCTTGCTTGGTTTAGTTCCTTTGAGCCCAACTTGAAGGTAATCAACACTTCTCCTCTTGGATGCTCTTGTCCTCCTGTCAAGAATTGTATCTTCTTTGAGCTCATCCAGAAATTATGGTGAGAAATATTCAATAGAATGTAGCTTAACATCACTTCCTTGATCATCGATCAAAGGTGGCTCGTACAAGCATAAGTTTTCAAAATAAACAACTGAATACATTGCATATAAGAAGGCGAATCAAGTTGGAATGCATTATTACCAACTTGTTTTATGATCTTGAAAGGACTATAGCGAATGGGTTTGACCTTTTTACCTTCCCCTTGCATCCTTTCTTTGCTAATGTGAAACCATACTTCATCTGCCTCTTGAAACTTGTGATCAACCCGGTGTTTGTCATGCCTCTCTTTGTATTTGATTTGACTTTTCTCAAGCTATTCTTGAACTTGTTGATGTATAATCTAAATTTTCTCAATGAAATTTTGAGCCTTATCAATGTCACTATGGCCATCAATTGCAACATCCTTCCCAAAGATAAAGTCTAATGGCGATTTTGGCAAACACCCAAAGCATACTTAAAAAGGTGAGGTTTATGTTGAAGAGTGCTTTGCCTGGTTGTAAACGCGCTGAATATAATGCAGTTTTTCATCACATAACTTCAGAGGTTTGCTACAATATCCTCTCAATAGATGCACAGTTGTTCTGTTCACCACCTCGGTTTTTCCATCTGTTTGTGGATGAAAAGCGATACTCATTAGGGGAATTTTGAGGTCTAAAATGGGCCTCATAAGAAAAATGTACAACCAAAATAAACTTTATAAGAACCAATAGGATTCAAGGTGATGATGTCAACCATGGGGGATGATTCACCATTTTTTAAGTAAAAGGGTAAAAAGATAAAAAAAAAAAATAATAAAATAATAAAACTACTTTTTCAACTCATATTTTAAACTTATCTACAAATTTTTTACTCAAATTTAGAGCGGGACTACTCATTGGATGCAAAATTAAATTTCTCATCCAAGGAGTACCCATGTTGCATACTTTCGATGGACCCTGCTATGTGAAAAATGAGAAATACATGAAAACATATGATTGCACTCACGTTTTTCATGTATTTCCCATTTTTCGTGTAGCAGGGTCCATCGAAAGTATGCAACACGGGTACTCCTTTGATGAGGAATTAATTTTTGCATGCAACGAGTACTCTCGCTCGCAATTTGAGTAAAAAATTTGGGAGATAAGTTGAAAGTACAAGTTGAAAAAGTAGTTTTTTCTTTTTTCCCCTCTAAACTTTTATGATGTCTTCAAATATAATTTTATTATTTCCACTATTATTTTATAATTTCCTTAGGAGGACCATTTTAGACCTCAAAATTCCCCTAATGTTTTTTCAACTTTGTGTCCATAATTCTCCATAGATTTGACCAAAAATTCCCAATGAACCAGGAATCCCTGTCACTAACAATAGAAGTTGGAAATCCAAAATGAACCTAAACAAATTTTATTAAATCTATCCACAACTACATAAATATAATCATGTTGTTTTCTTGAAATTGGTAGACCTCCAACAAAGTCCATGGAGACACTCTCCCATGGCCTTGATGGTACCAGTAGTGGCATGTACAACCCACGCTTCCTATTACTAGGCTTAATTATTGCACACATATAAAAAACTCTTATAAAACGTGACACACTATCTATCATGTGAGGCCAATAACAATACCTTTGTAGATGCGACACTGTTTTTCTTACCCCAAAGTGCCCAACAATAAGAGATGAATGAGCTTCTCTCATGACACTTAGCCTCTCTCCTTGTGGAATACATAGCTTGCCCAAATGAAACAACAATTTTTTATGCATGTGATAATCTTTTTCTTCAACTTGATTCCCTTCACTCAAACTAGCATACACATCTTGAAAATCAATGTCTGTGTGCAGCTTATTATTCTATGTAACTCCAGATATACCATGAGAATCATTATTATGGTAAATGACATAATGATTGGTGTGCAAGCTTATATACGCAACCTTGTTGAAAAATACCTTTCTTATACCTTATAACTTAAGTGAAATTGTTGAAGAAATCCCATCAAAAATGTCTTGATTAACATGATTTGTTTGTAGTACCGTCTTGTAATAGTTGGTGATTAGTGTGTAAAATAGTCTCTTTACCATGGAAAATTTTAGGGGCTAATATTCGCGGGTGGGCTAATTTTCCATGGTTTTTCCAAAAAAAAAAATCGCCAATTTCCATTTTTTTATAAAAATGATTCGCCCAAATTTTACAATATAAAATTATTTTACGTTAAAAATCGCCAAAATTATATAGACAATATATATAATATTATTATGAATTTAATTTTTTTTACAATACATCAATAAACATTTTATAGTCTCCATATTAGGGACTAGTGAGATTCGCCAATTTTTGAAACTTCAAGATAATTTCTAGTCATAAAATTTTCCACTACTCTTTACCCATAATAGTGTTTCCACTTCTTGAAACTTTGTACCAACGCATATAGTTCTTTGTCATATGTAGGATAATTTTTCACAGCACCATTTAATGTTTCAGAATGAAATGTGATAGGCTTACCATGCTGCAAAAATATTGCGCCCATGGAATAATCACTAGTAACAGTTTGAATCTTGAATGGATGTATCAAATTTGGTAATGTAAGGACTAGAGCTGAACTGATATTGTCTTTTAAAGCTTTGAAAGCTTTTTGTTTTTTGCCTCCCCATTGGAAGCCTTTCTTCACACTTATCATTGCATGCATAGGAGTTGTGATGGAAGAAAAGTTAGCAATAAACTTTCTCCAATATTGAGTTGCACCTAAGAAACTTCTTACCTTGGTAACTGTTTTGGGTGTTGGCCAATTCACAATGGCCTCCACTTTAGAATAAAAAGATACGATGCCTCAATTAGTCAACAAGGCTCCTCTAATAATATGTCCCAAATAAACCAAAGAAGTCTTTCCAAACTCACACTTTGACATCTTAAGAAACAATTTCTCTTTCTTCAAAATATCAAGCACTCCATTCACATGCAAGACATGATATTCTCTTGTTTTGCTGAAAATTAAAATGTCATCTAAGTACACAATAAAAAATTCATCAAGGAATGGATGCAAAACATTATCCATTACACGCATGAAAGTTGCCGGTACACTACACAAACCAAAAGGCATAACTAGCCACTCAAAGAGTCCTTGTTTGGTTTTGAATGCAGTTTTCCATATATCACTTTTCGCAATTCTTACTTGATGATATCCACTTCGTAAATCTAACTTAGTGAAAAAAATTTCTTCTTTTAGCTGATCAAGAAAATCTCCCTAATACAATACCAGTGATGTCAAGTGGAACCACATATAATTCAGCTATGTCAACAAAATTTGCAGTGATTGTAAACCTCAATATACAGTTCTTTGAAACCTGTAGATTTGCATCCTTACAAATACAACCCAATGGATATGGTTTTGGAGGTGGTATGGTCTCAAGGTTAATTTTCTTGACCAAATCTTCAGAGATTAATTTTTCTTTTGACCCACTGTCAAACAATGTGTCAATCTTGGTATGTTTGGATATGACCCTCACATGAAACAATTTTATTCTTTCTTCTTCATTTGGAGTGTTTATGTGACAATTTGATGTATTGGTATTGGGTTTAGTTTCAATTTCTTTTCCCTTCATGTTCTTCAATCCCATGGCTATAATTTTAGATTCATCACCTGAATCAGATCTTAAATCATGTTGAACTGTTGAAATAGTTTTTTGTTTCCCTTTGTTATTGGATTTTTTTGGCCTCAATTCAGGATGTAATTTCCAACAATGAGTTTCATCATGGCCTTCTTTTGAACAATGTTTACAATCCACTTTTTCTCCCTCTTTCTTAATACATGCATTCTTTTTATTTTTACCTTTTGAGGTATTTTCCTTGGCTTTACCCTTAAAAGGTTTCTTCCTACCCTCTTCAGAAATGTTCTTCCCTCTAGCTTCTATATGTGTGGCCTGAACACATACTTCATCTAGACTGGTGGGGTTAAACATGAGAATAATATGTTTTAGTTAGCTATGTAAGCCTCTTATGTACTTGAGCAAAGTATCTTGGCTCTACAATCCACCCCTAATAAGAGAGCTCTTCTCCTAAATTCTTGGGTGTATTCTTGCACATTTTGTCCCTTTAATTGCCCAATGTTTTGCCAGTTCATGATGGTTTTATGCATATGAGATAATGGATAAAATTTTTGTTTAATAGCAGTAATGAAATATGACCATGATAGAATAATCTTACCATGTTTCTTGATTTCCTCCTTTGTCTTGGCTTCCCACCAAACAAGTGTTGCACCTTCCATTCTCAATGAAGCTAATTGAATTTTTGTATCATCATCTTGAAGGTTTTGTATTCTCAAATAGACCTACAATTGTCTAATCCAATTATCAAGATTTTTTGCATTGACTTCACCATTAAACATTGGCAATTAAAACTTAACATCAAGTTTTAAAAAAGGACTTTTACCAGTGCTCTTTGACTTGTGTGGTTGATGTACTGAAGAAGAAGTAGAGGATGATGATGATGAGGGTGAGGATGATGGCACTCCATTGCCTCCATTTCCTCCATTTCCCTTCTTTGACTTATCTTCATCATGTTGACCTCCTGAAGAACCTTATCCTTCCTTGTGAAGTTTAGATCCTTCTCCTTCCAGTCTCTCATTTCTTTCTTGATAAAGGATTCTAACCATCTCAGTCATGTCAAGGAATGATTTCATGAACACTCTTTCTTCCTCTTTGGGATCAACTTCTTCATGGATTTCTCCTTCTCATGAGGCATGATTAATGGAACTTCTGCTTCTTTAGGAGGTGAACTAGGTGGTGGAGATTGTGGCAATCTTTCTCTCCTTTTCTTTGGCTCTTTTTGAGACCCTTCTACTTCCACAAATTTGCCTTCTCCTCTTTTGAGCTTGAGCCTATTAAGCATCTGAAACTTGCAAACAGTTAAAAAATTCTTTGCACTAAAAAACACTAGAGAATAAAACTCTAGCTATGATACCAATCTGATTTGAAATGACTGTATTAGTTTTTTTGTGCTAAGTGTCTTTTCAGTTTAAAAACATGTGCATAATCAGTTCATTAGTTTGCATGAGGTTTAAGGTGTTTTTCCATGAAATGTGGATGATGTTTTAGTGAATTAGAAGCATAAAAAAAGCTTAAATAACATTGAACAACAATGTAAAATAGAGAAGTAAGTCACCACATGAAATTTACACAGCAGACATGATGAAGCAGTTCACCCCTCCTGGGCTACATCTGCTGGTATAGCTCCCAATGGCTTGTCCAAGTTTCATTATGCTCAGATTTTTTCTATTACATGTAGTTACAGTGCTCTAAAGGTTGTTTTCTCTACACCAATGGCTCCAGAATGCTCCAATTAGTCAAAATGACTCTTCATTCAATCTGAATGGTCGAAAATGGGGCCTCCTACACTTTTGCCCAGTTTCACTTAGGAAAGCTCCACTAAAAGTGGAGAACTCCACTTAACTGGAGTTAAATTAGGAAATATCCACCACTTGAGGTGCGCCCCTAAACTTCCGTCGAATCTAACTGCAACATTAAAGGTTTTAGTTGGGCACATGCACCCCCAAAACCCGCAGTTAACAATAGTTAGGAGGTTGGGCAGAACTCACGCAATAAACTTGTGGTTGAAGAGTTGAACTATGGTAAGGTTGGCAGGTTTTGCAATAACCGCGCGGAATTTAGTGTCGAATAACCGTAGTAATATGATAACCCATGATGCAAAATTGTTGGCGGGTGGATTTGTTGGTTAATGTTTATCCGCGCGAAGTTGGAGTTAACGTTTTAAAAGTGCTTGTAGAACCACTGGCAGGTTGGGATCACTGGCGGTTCCAACACCCAAACGTGAATTCAATACAACATAACATGAATCCGACTTCCATTACAGTTAAGAAACATCATGCAGCTTGAGTGGTAAGGCCTGTGCGTGTCCGACAGGAGGTCTCAGGGTTGAGCCTTGCGAACCCTCAACAATATTTTACCACACCATTTTAGGGACATGCAGCAGCCTCAGGGCCAGCCACGTGGTGCCCTTTAATTGGCTCCTCCAAGCTCCTTCAACCAATCGAAAATGAAAACTCGTCATCTATTGATTGGCCCAGTGGAAAGGAATATTCCTTTTGCTGACTATACATCCACCAATTTGCTGACTGTGCATCCTAGTCAAACCTAGTCAAACTGTCGAAAATTTACCTGTTTAGCATTTCGATCAGAACGCGATATCTTCCTCATATGACATCGGTTTTTTTAACCGTTTGAGACGCCAGAATCAGGAAGATGAGATATCCGCAACCATCCTAGTTTCAACCCAATCCTGTAACTTTGAATTTTGAGCAAAATTTATGAACTCGTGATCAATCAAAAAGCTATAAATTGATGCTTCTTTTCGCTTAAGACCATAAAAACCCTATATTATCCTTGCAAACCTCAACCTATATAGAAAAAGCAACAAAGTTCCTACATAATTTACAATGTAATGAATTTGATAATTCCACCAATTGAGTGACACTCCAAACAAATTTTTAGAAAAAAAATGCCTAGCTCAAAAGGCTCCATGTGTGGCATTTATCACCATGGTGTCACTCTCTAGTAAATATTTTTTGGTGGACTTAGCAATATAATTTATTTTGATCCCTCTCCACAAATTTCTCTCAAGGCATTGATTATGTTGGGCTATATCTTACACAATCTTTCTAGTGGCCCTGTGGTTCCATGACACACACCTACAACATGCCATCTATAGAGGACACAAAGGAAATGGTTTAGTCCCTCTCATAGTACATTAACACTCTCACCTAGTCACTTAGCACACCATAGACCAACATGCCTTACCTCACTGTAAGTTTTCCTTTATTTTGAGAAGATTAGGAGTTGGAGGGTAAGCATAACGAGGGTGTCATTTTCTCAATACGAGTCTCTCATAGGGATAATGAATTTAATGAGAAATAAAATCACAATATTGACCACTCACTTCTTACCATTCCCACACCATAAAAAAACCCTAATGTCATTCTTAAAGTATCTTGTGTAGTTTCCTAATGTCATTCAAGTAGAATATCACAATCACTTATGTCAATAATGGTGTGATCATTTATTTATTCTCTTAAAGAAACTCTTTCTAGACATGCACCCCATAAAACATAAATCATAGAGTCAAAATGAATGGAAATGAATGAATAAGAGGGTGTGTCGGGGAGTGTTAGCGAGCGTTAGGCGTGCCAAGGGGGGAGTGACAAGGCAAGCTAGGGAATGTTAGGGCATGCCAAGACATGCCATATGTTAAGGCATGAAAATATGTGTCAGGTGTTAGGGTATGCGAACGCGTGTCAAGGAGTGTCACACGACAAAAGGGAACACCCAGTTAAAATGCAAATAAATGAACACATATGAGGGTTAATAATTCAGGACCTTACCTTTTCAAGAGGGGCATGCTAGGCATACCAACACTAGTGAAAATTCATGCTAGGGGCCAAGTTCTAGCGTGTCTTAAGTGCCAAATCATCCTCTATTACTTCCCTCTTAATTGTGAATAATTGATATCAAATAATTTTTTTCTTAAACCATGCCAAAGCCTTCCAGGGCATCTAAATGCATGCCAAGAATTGTCAAGTGCTGCTAAGTGCCAAGAGCCAATACGTGCCAAGGAGTTATAGGGCATGTTATGGAGTTCTAGGTTTGATAAGGAGGGAGTGAAGTGCCAGGGAAACACAAGGGAACACTATATCAAAATGCATGGAAATGAATGAATAAGAGTATGTGACAAGGAGTGGCAACGAGTTCTGAGTGTGCTAAGGAGGGAGTGACATGGTATGCTAAGAAGCACTATGTCATGCTAGTGTGCCAGAGTGGCATGCGTCCAAGATGTGCCAGGTGTCAAGGTGTGCAAATACATGCTAGGAAGTGTTAGATCCTCTCTTCCTCTTGTAGAAGTATACCTATCAATTCATCAAAAGTAGGAGGCTTCTCTCTAGCTAAAAGACTTCAAACAAAATATGATAATCTTGCATTAAGCCATTAAATGTGATGGTGACCAAGTCAGTACTGGACACCTTTTCACCAATTTGTCCTAACTTATCACTTATCTCTTTGACACGAGAACTAAAATTGCTTATACTTTCATTGGCTTCCATTTTAATTGACGAAATCTTGGTCTTTAAGAACAAAATCCGGTTGGAATTAGATGTTTCATACAAGCTTTTCAGAACATCCCATGTTTCTTTGGATGTTTTACAATCCCTAATATGAGGAATGATGTTGTCCTTAACATACATTTGTAACAACACCTTTGCTTTTATTTCCCATTTTTCCCAATGTGAAATGGCTCCAGCAGCAATAGTGGGCTTGGGCTCTACCCCACTCATTATGGGCCACAAATTATTTTCCTCTAAAATTGTTAATACCTCGAATCTCCAATTTGCATAATTTCCTCCATCAAGTATTTTGGACTCTTTCAGCCAAAAAAGTTTGACATAAAGACAAAAAAAAATTCTCCAGCCAACAAAATGCAACCAAATTCCCATGACCTAAAGTCAAATACACCCAATCTTAAAAAAAAAAAAAAACTCAATCTTGCTTCAAATAAAAAACAAAGCCGAAAATTACTCCTTATTTCTCCTTTTTACCAATCCCCTATTTCCAAAACTCTATTTTCCCTTTTTTAATCAAATACACTTTTTTATTAGAAATTTTTTACTTTCACCATTAAAAAAAAAATAAAAAAATATTTAACTCCTTATACCTCATAAATTATTTTCACCATGAAAAAACTAATACCTTATGACTGCAATAATATATAGGCACAATACTCTTTATAAAAAACAATTTCACTTTATGGATTGGCTTGGTTTTGGAAACATAAAATTGAACCTTTGACTCACCACCGTGGGGAGAGTATGAGTTGATTGAAATATCTAACGACTTCTCACACCTTCTACAACGTACACGGAAGTTTACAAATAGCTTCCGCAAATTTCACGCCACCCCTAGTTCAACAAAATGGATCAAACTGTCCACAATTTTATACTTCAAAGAATCACCACACTGATCACACCTCTGCAACCACAAACTGATCTTGTAAAATTTCTGCAAATCACTGATATGTAGCATTTAATACAGCTAGCAGCCATGAACGATAGCCCTGTGCGATGAATGTTTGCACACTTAGGGCCCTTCCAAGAAAAATGGACAACACCAGTCGGAGATTTGACTACGATCTCAGACAACGATATAAAAAAAAATTGGAGAGCAACTAGTTGCAAATTTGCAACATCTATACACAGATTCACTTGCAACTTTCCAAATAGCACCCATCGTAACTTCGATCTCCCTTCACAAACTTTGGGCAGATGTAAAAAAAATTTATGGACCATTTCTCGTGGAGACGTTGCATTCACAAGAGTTGAAACTGACTCAAATATGCATCTTGAATCAAACTAGTGACTACGATACACTGGTATTCTTCTTTCATATCTAGTGTCACCTTCGAAGAAAAGTAGGCCAGTATTCCTCCAACCTTGCAGTTTAGTGGGTTGGTTTTCCACTGATATGCATGTGTAAGGAGGTGATATAAGTTGCAGATTTTTAAAACCATAAGACAGAGCCGGGCATTGGTTGACATTTCACGTATCACCATTCATATATTATTCCTTGTTTGTATATAATATCCCTCTGAAACTAAGCATGGTATGTTTGTTGGAAATTCCCCGTTTAACTCTAGTATATGTGTTGGATATTCAACATTGAACTCTGGTATATGCGTTGATTATGAACTCCGGCACATTCACAATTATATATACGTTGAAGTTGGATTGTATATTATTTGAAGTATCTTCTCATGCCTAGTTTTTTCTCCCCTTCATGATGTGTTGAGACGTCAAGTGAGTATTTATTTCCTCATTCTTATGTGATTTGCTGATTGTTGAGTTGCATGAAAAAAATTTGAAGTTTTTTAATGGCTCAAATTGACAATTTATTAGAGTAATTGAGAAGTCTAATCTTATACACGGTTGACAACATAGTCAAAATCATCAAAAACATTCTTGCTAACATTCAAACATGTCTACAAAATGCACAAGAGAATATTGAATTTTTGTAGCTTGAATGTTAGCTACAACAAGATGAGCTATAACACCATAGCCATCATTATGATCTCGCTTTTGTTCAAAACAATCCTTTGTTGAGATTCAGATACACTCCCATCAACAACCAAAAACTAATTAGATCAGTGAGGTTGAGGTTGATTCAGTGCCCAGTGCAAGAGCATATTTGCATGCAGATGAAAAAGTTCACGCTACACTTCTCAAACCCATCATCAAATGTTGGGAAGATCTTGTCAGCAAAAAGTACATAACCAATCATAAATATAACAAGGATGTGCCATTTCATATTCAGGACTATTCCAAGCCAATCCAGTATTAGAGTGTTGGAGTTCTTCAGGACGGTTCATATTCACCTATTCCAAATATTTGTCCTCCACATTCATAGCAGATTATCAAATTCCAACATTGTCAATGAGTTGGCCATGTTAAAGATCATTGTTTCGATCTTCACCCTTGTAATCATTGTAGTAAGCACACTCATCGTTCAAACAAATGTTCCAAAAACAAACCTCCTACGAGAACGTATATTTGCCTTGGATGGATCGCTTCTTGGCAATGGACTTCAATAGCCAAGAAGATATTCTGGTCATACTTTAGAGTTTATTCTTGAGTATTGATGCATCTTGCAGTTGATATTTCTTTATCTTCTCACCTTGTTGTGACAAGTGGAATTGATGGTCATCTACAAGATTCAAAGATACATCAAGTGATCTTGAGCCACAACTTGAACCTGCTTCCTGAACCTACAACTAGAGACATCCATATCTAGATTCAAAGTTGTAGCCAAAGATAGAGCGATGCCCGATGAACATGTATTTGCTTGGTGGCCTTCTTTAAACCACCTCAAGTTGTGACCTCAATGGTCTCCATTTTCAAAACACTTCCTCTAACAAAAGACTTCAGCTTCTAGCTAGATTTGTAATTGTTCTAAGAACTGTATCAAGTGTTCCAAGTTGAGACCTTAATAGCCTGCCTTTTCACATATTAGGGAGCACTTCCTCTTGCAGAGGACTTCAAATTCTATCTAGATTTGGAACTGTTCTAGAAACTACACTAAGAATTCTAATGTTGGTGGTCAGTATTAAACCAACCCCGGTTGAGATCTTGAGTTCTCCCACCTTATACCATCATTTCAAAGAGCACATTCATCAAATTGTCGCAATGCATTTTTGTATTACAACTCTCTTCTTGGACTCGTATATTTGTAATTGTTCTAAGAACTGTATCAAGTGTTCTAAGTTGAGACCTTAATAGCCTCCCTTTTCACATATTAGGGAGCACTTCCTCTTGTAGAGGACTTCAACTTCTATCTAGATTTGGAACTGTTCGAGAAACTACACTAAGAATTCTAATGTTGGTGGTCAGTATTAAACCAACCCCGGTTGAGATCTTGAGTTCTCCCACCTTATACCATCATTTTAGAGAGCACATTCATCAAAATGTCGCAATGCATTTTTGTATTAAAACTCTCTTCTTGGACTCATATATACCCTTTCAGAACAAAAGGAGAATATTGGACACTTAATCCACTAAAAATTAAAGCGTGGAAGGTGAACCATCCCAAAGAGTCCAAGAAACCTTGAAAGATGAATCTAATAATAACACAATGTATTTATATATAACATCTTTATGAATAATAAAGTATTCCATGTACATATTATTCGTTGTCTATTTTTTTTTTTAAATGTTACTTAACAAAAAATACATTTAAAAGTAAAACAGAAAGTTATTACAATTCAATGTAATAGTTGTAGTGTCATTTCTTTGGCAAGGAATCTAACCTTTCATTCTAAACAAAGTGACACATTTACTACCATTTAATTTAAAATATAATAAATGATAAAACTTCTCCTTGAAGTTGGCTCTATGAGAGTCAATTTCTCTACTCGGGACATATTATCAGACCCATTTAAGATTTTAATTACTATGAAAAAAAAAAATTTACTAACTAAAAATATATAAAATATAAAATAGTAGGATGAAACCCTCGTAGACAAACGCACATGTCTAAACGTACATCTCTAAAGAATGAAACGATGATACTAGACAAACGTGACACCTTACCACCCTATGGTAGAGACCGACCACCTAAAGGCATGGAACACGCGGAACTTCTCACGTTCTGGATAAGAATGAAATATATGTGTGTGGAGATTAATAATATAATATTATCTTTTATATATAAAGTTAAGAATGTATTCATTAATATTGTCTTTCATCATTTAAAAATTTTAACTACCAAATCAATTTTTATCTTTTCAATTAATTATAATCTCATTTAATTAATTCATAAACAAATTATTTAAGATAAAAGGTAGTAACATAATATTTATCCTCGGTTGCGATCTATACATAAATTACTATAATATAAAAAATAAAAAAATAAATTCCCATAAAATACTTAAACATCTTTCTCATATATTATATATTTTATTCTAAAAAATTATATATAAATAATATATATAGATATAGATAATCAACTTAATTCAAACTTTTTCAATTAATTATAATATTATTTAATTAATTCATAAATATATCAATTATTTAACTTACAAAGATGGAATGTAACATTGTTTTTTTTTTATTTACATAAATTTGAATCTTAAATCTATATATAATATTTCATATTATGGTGATCACCATATATAAAAATGTTGCATTGTTTTTACTTTTATAAGTTGTGCATTAATTTGTTTTCAAGGAAATTTTATCTCACAAATTTTAAATATTTAAAACTAAAATATATATATATATATAAATTGTCTCATATATCTATATATATATATATATATATATATATATATATATATATATATATACATACACTTTGAGTGAGTCTCATGGTTAAGAGCATGTGTTTCCTTCTAAAGTTACAAAGGTTACAAGTTCAAAGTACTTAGAAATATTCTTAGTAATACTTAGAAATCAAAGGTTGAGATTTATTTGAAAATTAGTTATGCCCTTTTTACTCGTCAAATTAAATTGATTAATTAAAAAAATGTTATAGGGATAAGTGTAATAAATTATGTGTTTTTTTATTGCATGTGATATTAATAAGTCATGATATTGTATCAAAGCTTATTTACAAGTTAAGAATCTTGTTACAGATTTTAAACATAATTAAACATAGATTAATTTTTTTATAATAAATAATAATAATAATAATTTAAAATATAATTCTAATTAAGTTAATTTTTATGTTTTTTAATTCTATTAATTTTTATTCATTTAATTTATATAACTGCACAATTATATATATTTATTAAAATTAGTTTCAATCAAGTGAAGTTCAAGTCTATGAAGAACTAGTATAAAGATGTTAAATGGCAATTAAATTATTCGATAAGAAGGAAATTCACTTCATGATGAACACTAAGATGATTATGTCTATTTATGTATATTAGAATTGTGTATTCGACTTTAAAAAAAGGCTAGAGATTATTAGATTTTTTTTCCAAATTTCATTTTCCTCTTAAAAAATACATAAGAGAAGCAATCTAAAATTGTTATAATTTTTGTGAGTAGGAAGGTCGGTATTTTGACATGTATTTTGAAATTATGATCTAATTTTGATATTCACAAGTATTCTATGAGAAAATATTTTTCATCTTCAACCTTTTTCCAGTGGCAAAAATTCTTTCATCCCATGGAATTTTGGGAACATGGTATATTTTAAGGATTCAAATATCATGCATATTTATAGTATTATAAGAAACTATTGAATATTCAATAAAAAAAACATGTAATTTACTATTAAAATTGGTAAAAAATTTACTAATATCATCTATTTAATCACATATATTAAAACATAGGTGAACTTTTAACCAAATGGGAAAATATTATTTTCAAAAAAAGTCCAAATTTTAGCCAATTAATAAAATTCCCCTCCTAAGTGTTTGGTGCCTAGGTTCACTATGTATATAATGAGAATGTGTTATTATTATGCTAATAGGTATATCTATTTCATAATAGGTCTTCCATAAATTTGATTAAATTATCAGTAATTATAAGGTGGATACTGGAGATTTAACCTCTAGAATATTCATAGTAGTATACATAGATCAAGGGTTAAGATTTTTCTCCAAATTAGTAACGCTCTTAGTTAATTTATCTCAAATTAATTAATTAAAAAAACACCATATAAACATGTGTCATATTGCTTATATGGTATTAATAAGTCATGGTATAGGTCCATGGCATTGGAAGAAAAGTTATTTACAAATTAAAATTTTCCATAGTAAAGTTGAGGTGAATCTTCATGGTTAAGTATATTTTTTTAATTCATATATTAATTCTTTTTATAACTACTACTAATAATAATAGGAAAATGAAAATTATTGCACTTTCTATGACCTAGGGTTACGTTCACACAACGGCAGTCGACCTTCTACATAATTTTTCATCATTAAAATTCACCTTCTGAAAGCGCTGGCAGCATAGGCTTCTACTTGATAATGAGACCCACTCAGGGGGGCTTCCAGCCTTCCCCTCGATCGAAGGAAGGAGCGCAGCGAAGAAACAGCGAAAGACTCCGGTCGGAAACCAAGTAGCTCGGAAATAGGGACACTTGCACGATGCAAAGATACGCCAAATGTCTCCATAGAACAGTCAAACAAGCGCAGTGAGGTACAAGAAGGAGAGGCTAGGCCAAAAGAAACGCCCACGGTGACATCAACAACCTGCAAACCCATAGCAGCTGAAAGGCCCAAAATAGAACTTCCCAGCCATAGGATCAATGGTCAAATCCAGTACATGAAGGAGCATGCTCGCATTGGAAAATTCATTGGATTCTGGCCGACTGAAAAAGCTCTGCAAGGATGGATTTCTGCCAAATGGAAGCCCAAGGGACATGTCACCCTGTAGCTTGGACCAAAGGGGTTTTTCAGTGCGATTTTCATTTGCATTGAAGACCGCAATAGGGTTCTGGATGAAGGTCCCTACTTCTTCAACTCCGTTGGCTTATACTTACGAGATTGGGTAGAGAGATTCAACCCAGACAAGGAGGATTTCAGCTGGGCACCAATATGGATCCAGATGTACTCGCTCCCATTGGAATACTGGGATGAAGAATCGCTGAGAGACATTGGCAAGGGCCTAGGGGAGTTTATAAAAATTGTTGAAGAAACGAAGCTGTGCAGATACACCTCATATGCCCGTATTTGTGTTTACATGCACTTGGACAAAGCCCTCCCAGATTCGGCAAGTCTCTATCATGATGATTATGAATGGATCCAACCCTTAGATTTTGAACATGTACCTTTCCGTTGTCGTAAGTGTCATGTCCATGGGCATCTTTTTCGGGACTGCCCTCTAAATGCAAAGCCCCAAACCTCTAATCCCTCTGATAAGTATGCTCAAGAAGGTTTTACCAAGGTCACAAATAGGACAAGATCGCATAAAAAATCCACCTCCGGGAAAAATCCCCTTCAAGATGCAGCTTCCATTCCCTCCACGAGCAATAGTTTTGAGGTTCTTGCTAAAGCTACTAAAGACTCCCCTCAGGCCAGCCAACAAAACACCCCGTTGGTCAAATCAACCTCTCCTCCCCCGCCGTTAGGCTCTACCCCCATTCCTTTGCCCCTGGGTGAAAAACTCAGGATTCTAGATGAGCATTTGAAGGATCCTGATTGGAAACCAAATGGAATGGGCGTTGACTGTATCCCCAGCCAAACCCTGCACTCTATCAATACCTCAGCAGAAAGAAATCAAGTGCAAAATATGGAGGAAGAACCAGAAATCATTGAATTGGGAGGACTTGACATCTTTGAGCTTGAACAAGCCCGCAGGAGGAAGGACTTCGACAAGATTCACGAGCATCAGCGCAACACCCTAGAAGTCATCATTTCCAGGGCCTACCAACAACATCAATTGGGCATACAACCAAGTAGTCAATGGGATGGAAACTACTTTCCTAAAGACTCCAAAAAACGTGGAAGAAAGACAGATCTTCAAAGAACTATCACAATAGGCAAAATCCTGGTAGACTCAGGTAGATACGCCAAGCTGACAAAGTACTACAAGCCCCTCCCTAATAGTGAATCATGAAGCTCACTTCATGGAATCTAAGAGGGCTCAAAAGCCCCAGGAAACTCAGAATGATAAAAAACATGATAAAGCAGGAGCAGCCCCAGATATTCTTCATGCAGGAAACAAAGTGTAATAGTATCACTCTTGGAAACATCCTCTCAAGAGCCTAGCCAGGATGTCAGTCAGTGGCTGTGGATGCTTCGGGAGCCTCTGGAGGGTTGGAAATTGCCTGGAACACGCAAGCTATTAAGCTCTCAGAATTCCATGCCTCACATCATATTATACAGGCTACTTTTCACATAATAGGCACCAATATTCATGCTCATCTTACTAATGTATACTTCCCTCAGGAAGCAGGCCGTAAGATTTCTCTTCTAGACACAATAGAAGTGCTCAACTCCAAAAGACTCCACCCTCTATGGATCATTGGAGGAGACTTAAACATGATCACCAAGCTGGAGGAGAAGCAGGGAGGCCGAGCCAAACTGGAACATGAGAGTGGCCACTTTAAAGATTTCATCCAAAACAATATGCTAATAGATCTGCAATTCTGTAATGGAATTCATACATGGAGCAACCGCAGGGTAGGAAGGCAACAAATCGCTTCCAAATTAGATAGATTTCTCATCTCAGATAATGCGGTACATCTTGGAGGTGACATCTCCGCCTCAATTCTCCCATTGTCGGGATCAGATCATTGGCCTATCTCTCTCCAATGGAAAAGACTGGGAAACTCTACCAGACGTCATTTCCACTTTGAAGCTTTCTGGCTCACCCACCCCGCATTCAATGACCTCATCAGATCCACCTGGCTGAACTTCACATCGCCAGAGGGATAAAAAATGTTTCAGTTTCAGCAGAAACTCAAATTCCTAAAATCCCATATCAAGCGATGGAACCAACAGACCTTTGGCAATATCTTCCAGGCACAGCAGAATCTAAATAAAGAAATGACGGATCTCCAGCAACAGATAATCACAGAAGGCCACATGGAAGGGACAATGGAACAAGAAAAGCAGATTCATAATCAATTGGAGGAAAGAAGGAAGCAGGAAGAAATTCTCTAGAAGCAGAAATCCCGAATTAGATGGCTGAAAGAGGGAGAAAGAAACACCAAATTCTTTCATAGAACCACAATACAGAGAAGAATGCACAATACCATCTCATTCATTCAAAATCAAGAAGGGGAAAGAATGGAAAGCCATGCAGAGATCAAAAAGGAGTTTATCAATCATTTCCAGGCGGTCCACCAAGAACCCCAAATTGATAGAAGGCCAGCTATAAAAAAGATCACACAAAATGTGCCGAAAATAATCACAGAGGAACACAACCAACTTCTTCTAAGGCCAGTTTTGCCTCAGGAGGTTGACTCGGCCATGAAACAGCTCAAGGAAGGCAAAGCGCCTAGTCCAGATGGCTTTACAACCACCTTCTTCCATAATTTCTGGGATCTTATCAAAGAGGAGGTATGGATGGTGGTGGAGGAATCGCGTACTCTCCATTGGCTTCTTCCCTCTCTGAACTGAACCTTCATTGCCCTCATTCCAAAAGAAGAGAACACCAGTACGCCAGACAAATTCTGCCCAATAACATTATGCAATATTCTTTACAAGGTTATATCCAAAGTCATAACTACTAGGCTGAAGCCGCTACTACCCTTGCTCATATCGCCTGAACAATCAGGATATGTGGAAGGAAGGCAAATACTGGATGGCATCATCCTCACTCACAAAATCATACACTTCCTCAAGCACTCCAGACAGACAGGTATGATTCTCAAGATTGATCTCTCTAAAGCATTTGATAAGTTAAGCTGGACCTATATTCAAAAAATGCTAACAGCCTTTGGCTTCTCACCAACATGGGTCCGTTGGATTATGAGTTTGATTTCCTCAACCTTCTTTTCTATCCTTATAAATGGTATTCCCTCTCGACCTTTCATCCCCTCTAGAGGTATCAAACAAGGGGATCCCTTATCACCCTTCCTCTTTGTTTTAATGGCGGAAGGTCTTGGTCGCCATCTCAAACAAGCCCTTCTCTCCCAGCAGCTCAAAGGCCTCTCCATACACAATTCTCCGACCATTACCCACCAACAGTTTGTAGATGAAAACATGTTGTTTGGGAACCCTTCAGTGCATGAAGCCTTCCATTTTAAATCCCTCCTGGATGATTTCTCTGAAGCTTCAGGGACGAGCATAAACATGGCAAAATCATAGATCTTCTTTTTTCACACCCCTCCAGTAACTCAATATGCTATAGCCTGCATTCTTGGCTTCTCCATAGCCTCCCTACCTTCCAAATACCTTGGAGCTCCTTTAATTGACTCAGCCATCAAGCACGCCTCTTGGAAAGAACTCCTTGAAAAACTTGAATCTCACCTCACTTTATGGACTCATCGAACTCTAAATATAGCTAGCAGATTAGTCCTAATCAAAGCTGTGCTACAGGAAATGCCTCTTTATCTCTTCTTAATCCTGGCAGTGCCAAAATGGGTCCTTAAAAAAATTAAAGCTCTATAGCGCAACTTTCTCTGGGGTTTAACTGGAACTAATCGCAAATGGGCTTTGGTAAAATGGTCGACAGTATGCAAGCCCAAAGAAACAGGGGGAATAGGTCTGCGAGACCCTCATCACAGCAATGCTATAATGGGTGCTAAAATATGGTGGAAATGGCTCTCTGCTCCCAACAAGCCATGGGCTATCATATGGACAAAAAAGTACGCCAATCACAAACTACCGGAAGAACTAATTAGATTCACTCCTATAGATAATGGCTCACTAATCTGGAACACTACTAGACAACACTTCCTATTGATCCAACAACACAGCTTCTGGGAAATTAGGGATGAAAACACTGCTTGGTTCTAGACAGACTCCTGGCATCAACTACCAAAGCTCATCGGTATTTACAGGCTGCCACCTAGCCAGGACTGGGAGGAGAAACAAATGGAAACCGTCCAGCAACAATGGACACCAAGAATAGAACAGGGGTACAAATAGTGGAAGCAGATTGATAGGCTGATCAGGAATGCAAATGAGAAGACCAAGGAAGCCATAAACACTGAACTTTAGAATCGAAGAATAAGATTATCTGACAGCAGGGATATACTAAGATGGGGTTATACCCCAAAAGGATCCTTCACGACCAGAGAGGCATATAAAATTATAAGTAGTGATCCAATGCCCCTAGATCCTCTATGGAGCAGAATCTGGACGTCTGGTATATGGCCCAAAGTCTCCTTATTCCTCTGGATTTTTGGTCACAGAAGAATCCTCACTTGGGAAAATCTTAGGAAACGAAACTTTCACGGTCCTTCCATCTGTCCCAATTGCAATGCACATGAGGAAACTCTTAAACACCTCCTTGACTCTTGTACTTTTGCTAACCAATTATGGAATAAAGCAAGTTTCTGTTGTCAAAAAAGATGCAGAGTCTCAGAAGATATAATCAACTCCATTCGCAACTGGCACCATAATCCGTATGAAAGCAAATTACTTAGCCAATTATGGAGAATTATCCCTGGCCTTCTCCTTTGGACAATCTGGAAAGAACGAAACAAGCGCATCTTCAAAGATCAAAGCACTCCTTCATAAATCATATGGAGCAATTTTTGTCTTAATCTCAAGGAAACCTTGGCGCTACAAACTTGGCATACTGAAGATTTTCCCACTCTTGCAAATGAGAAGGCCATCTGGGAAATTTGGAATATTCAACTCCCTCAAGGAAAGAAAAATCATAGATCTTATGGAATCAACAATACCAGAGAGCACTTATGGATTCCCCCTCCACGGAATACTTTCAAACTCAACTTCGACGGAGCTTCAAAGGGCAATCCAGGCAAAGCAGGATTTGGAGGCATTTTCAAAGATCATGATGGTACTCCTCTCTTAATCTATTTCGAAAACATCGGCTGGGACACGAACAACTCTGCTGAATTGGAGGGTCTTTGGCAGGGTCTGCTCCTATCCTAGCGTCATGGGTTCCACCCTTTGGAGATTGAAGGGGACTCCCAAATTCTCATCAATATGGCTAGTCTACTCCTAAATGGAGCGCATGCGCACAAAATTGCCAACAGTTGGAGGCTTGAAGCTAGATTGGATGCAATAGAACATTGGCTTCACACAAACCGTGCACTCCTGTTCAATCATGTCAAAAGGGAAGGAAACAAAGTTGCTGATCTACTTGCCAATTTGGGCGTGGATAGTGGGCATACTCCACTAACTAGAGCTCTAGACATAATACAGAACCATGATCAAAATCAGGAGTGAAAAATATTGGTCCAAAGGGATGCAGATTTCCCGGATGTGGGTGCATTGGATGGCGTTTAAGGCGATGGGACATGGGTGTGGCGAAGTGTGGAGACACCTGCCCACCCATGTCATAGTTGGCAGACGACATTTAAGGTCCAAGGTTTTCATATCTATCGCATTAATTTTTAACGTTGTTCAATATCGGACCTCCACTCCTGTTAGCGATTCCGCATGCTCCAATATGCTCCAGCCTTCGGCTCTCATCAATGAGAGATTTATGACGGGCGTTCTTCGATGCCATTGCAGTCGGGTCAATAAAATGGCGTTTCACTATGGTTTCTCAGACGAACCGCAACCTTTGAAATGCAGATGCTCTCCGGTTGCTAGGTTACCCTGCCTGCGAACTGTGACAAGAAGGAGAAGCCAGCTGAACTGCTGCTTAGACCTTGGAGAAAATTTGCATTTCTCTCAGTCTAGACTGTGTCTGTCTTCCTCAGTTTCTTGGAATCCTCCCATTTCTCAATCCTCCGTCAATCCTGCTTCTTTGTCTCGTCTTGTGCCCACTGCTGAGATTGCACCCATGCCTCGCCTGCGTCAAAGGATGCGTTGCCGATGGGGTAGCACCAGAGGTCAACCCCTGCGTGCTCCCTCCAGCCCCACAACCGAGTCGTCTTCCCACTCCAGTGATTATTACGTAGGCCACTATCCAAACACTAGAAGCGGGCGAGGTCGGGTTCTAGGATCTGGCCACCGTATGGGCTCCGCTGCTCCTCATTTCCCCACCGCTTCACCTTCTCCCACGATGGGCACTGCAATTTTTTCCTTTAATTTCTCTCTGAACCGCCCACGAATCACAGCTTCAATCACCATGGTTTTCCGTGAAGAGGCCCAAGTGGAGGAACACTGCACCTGTCCTGTGGGTATGAGCTCAGAAAAAGCCTAGCTTTCGGGCCTTCAGGAGGGGAGCGGTGACATGAATGTGCAGGAACCGGAGGCTCAATTTTGTAGGGCTCATGATGTGGAGATAGCACCTAGAGATCCTGGACCTTCTATGTTTGAAGCTGCTCCTGCCATGGACAGTGACATGTTTGCCAAAGGATGGTGCCGAATTGTCAAAGAACCACCAGATGAGTAGCTGCTTCTCTTTGGTTTGGTTTTCTTGCTTCGTGGCCCACTTAATTGGGTGTGTTTTTGCTTATATTACTGTGCTGGACCTCTGTTTAATTTTTGAATTCTGTAAACACTGTAATCATCAAAGATATCGAACGATGGTTCCCCTGCGTGGGCAATGCAACGACCTGAAAAACGTTCAAGATTGGTTTCCCCGTATGAGGGCAATCTTCTTTTTTTATTTTTTGAAAAATTTGCCATAAGTTTGGGCAATGTTTTTGACTTCGGTCATGCTATAATTTTATTCCCACTGTTAATAGATTAACCTTACTTAGAAAAAAAAATATATATATATAAAATAAAGTTAGTATTTAGTTTATTTTTATGATTTTTTAAAAATGTATCTTGGGGTATGTGATGATTATCATGGATTGAGCTTATAGAATTTACCAACTATTCAATTTATATGGTTGTGCTAGTTTTAGCAATGTTTGTTTTCTTCTTTGACCTAGTCAAAACCAATAAATTCTTTTGATCTTCTAGATAAGGGTTGACTACTTCCTTGTAGTATCTTAATTTTCTCAACCCTCTAAAGCTTCATCCCACAATAGATTCTCCCTATACTTAGTGTCATAATATTTTTAATATTAACAATATTTCATAGCATGAAAACCTCCTATACCCCCTAATGGTTTAGCCAAGACTTGGAATTTTATGTCATACTGGATTAATGGGATGAGTATCAAGCAATTTTGATAAATCCCTAAACTGGAGGAAGACTTCCTTTTATGAAAATGATAAGATAGGATGTATTCCTTTAATTTTAAAATGAGAAATTACAAAATTATTTTAAATTTCTACCTTTCTTTAGGATTTTTGATATTGAGTTCCTAGATTTCACATTACTATAAGATAATAGGAGTGGAAAATGTATTAAAGAGGGAGTTATTTCTATCCCAAAGCTAAAATAATGGCATTTTACAATTGTTTTCAAACCCATGATAAAATTTCCACTCTCCATTTATCCTTTTCTCTATACTATAGTTTCCAAAAACAAACCCATGATAAACTTTCAACCCTTTTCCATAGTAATGTTGTCATTTATGAAAGTATGAGAAATTATTGTTTTAGATAGAATTATTGTAGTCATTGTTTCAGTAATGTTTACAATTATACATGTATCATAGTAAATGTTGTTAGGAATTCTTAAATTCTTATCAAGGTCATATGAACTCTTTTCTATAAGAAAAATAATATAATTTTTGTTTTTTTATGTTGTTTCAATCTTCAAAACCTATTTAGATGACACGTAAATGTTGTGATGACCAATTTTTTTGGGTTTGTATTTTATTTTTATTTTTGTGTGATTAAGTTGAGAGGCATGTTCTATACTTTAGTAAGTGAGATGAGTAATAATTTTTTCATAACTAATAATAATAAAAATTTGAAATAAAGTTATTATTTAGTTAAATGTTATGATTTTTTTTCAAATGTATCTTGGGGCAAGTGTTTCGATTCTTGTCATGGATTGATGTCTATCAAAATTTCTCAACTATTCAATTTATGTGGTTGTGATAGTTTTAGCAATGCTGATTTTCTTCTTTGACCTAGTCAAAACCAATAAATTATTTTGATCTTCTAGATAAAGGTTGGCCACTTCCTTGTAGTAGCTTAATTTTCTCAAACCTCTAATCATCACACAATAGATTCTCCATATACTCAGGTTTCATAATATTTTAATATTAACAATATTTCATAAAATGACAACCTCATATATCCCCTAATGATTTAGACAAGACTTGGAATTTTACGTCATAGTGGATTGAGGGGCTTAGTTTCAAGAAATTGTTGTGTAACTAGCTCCAAAAATAGAAGAAAAGAGATATCAACGCCTTATAAATAAGCCACTTCGAGGGGGCAACCTCCAATACATTACATAAATGAACAATTCTTGGATGATACAATTTAAAAAACCTCCTTTCTATATATAGGAGTCCATGGGGCCATAATGTATCCTAGTGGGCCACAATGTAATCCTAGCCGACCTAACAATAATAATTTAAGGGCACAATAATAACAAAATGGGGGTTACAAGGGTACAATAATAACAATAAGGGACTATACTAGTAATATAGGGACCTAACATGCCCCTCTCCTCCAAAAAAGTGTTGTCCTCAATGCTTGAGTAGCTCTGGGTGCTTCTGTATAAAATTCTCATCCTCCCATGTAGAATCTTCAGTGGGTAAGTTCTTCCACTTGATGAGATACTCTGAAATTGATCGATTCCATAGTTGTCGAGTTCTTGTTTCCATGACCGCTTCAGGTTCCAATATGATTTTTCCTTCCTCATTAAGTTCTAGCAATATTGTTTGAACTGGAAGATTTTCACCTATAACCTTCTTTAAGCATGAAACATGGAAAATTGGATGCACTTATGAAGAAGCAGGAAGCTCCAATTTGTATGCCATAGTACCAATCTTTTGCAACACCTTGTAAGGACCATAGTACTTTGGCGATAATTTATTATCCTTCTTAGCTTGCTTGAGGGACATTTGTTTGTATGGATGTAGCCGTAAAGATACCCAATCTTCTACATCAAAACTTCTCTCGCTGCGATGTTGATCTGCCTGTTGTTTCATTCGGTTTTGTGCCAAATTCAGGTTATCCTTTAAGAGTTGGAGAACTTCTTGCTGATGCTCGATGTGATCTTCCACTGCTTGAACCTTCAAATTTTCCCTTAAATATGATGTGATGGATGGTGGATGATATCCATAAAGTGCCATAAATGGGGTCTTTTTTGCTGCAGTATGGAAGGAAGTGTTATACCACCATTCAGCGAGAGGTAACCACTTGACCCATTGTGTTTGTTTATCAGATACAAAACAACGAAGATATCCTTCCAAACATTTATTTACTATCTCAGTTTGACCATCAGATTGAGGATGATAAGTTGAGCTATGAGCTAATTGAGTACCCAAACAAGAAAATAACTCCGTCCAAAAATTTCCAGTAAAAATGGGATCTCTGTCGCTCACAATAACCCTCGGGCTTCCATGTAGCTTTTGAATTCTGTCCATAAATGTAGTAGCAACTGTACTTGCTTTAAATGGATGAGATAATGCACAAAAGTGTGCATACTTGGTAAGTCTATCAACCACCACCATGATGACACTCTTTCCTTCGGACTTAGGTAAACCTGTGATAAAATCCATTGAAATCTCCTCCCAACGTTGACTTGGAATGGATAAAGGTTGTAGAAGTCCCGGGGTCTTAATTGTTTCCACTTTATTCTGCCGGCAAACCAAACATTCCGCCACAAACTTTTGAATATCAGATTTAAGGCCATCCCAAAAAAATTCTTTCTTCACCCTGTGGTAAGTTTTTAAAAAATCCTGAGTGTCCTCCTAAAGGAGAAGTGTGCAATTCCAGAAGAATCTTTTGTTTTAGTTGGGAATTCTTACAAAGATATAAGCGATCTTTGTACCATAAGGAATCATTTTTCCAACTAAATGTATCAGATGTACTAGGATCTTGCTGCAACTTTTGAATGAATGTCCATACATCTTTGTCCTTCTTCCATTCATCTCTTGCTTCGGTTATCCAATCTGGTTGGATAATAGAAATGGCACAAAGCAATGCCTCCACCTCTTCATTCTTTCTTGAGAGTGCATCTGCAACAACATTAAGCTTTCCTTTTTTGTAGATTATTTCAAAGTCATAACCCAACATCTTTGTGACCCATTTTTGCTGCTCTTCTGAAGATAGTCTTTGTTCCAAAAAGTGTTTAAGACTATCAAGATCATTTTTTACCTTGAAGTGTCTTCCCATTAGGTAAGTTCGCCATTTCTTTAGTGCATGCAGTATTGCTAACATTTCCTTCTCATAAATAGGTTTCTGTAAATACTTTCCCTTGATTGGACGACTTTCAAAAGCAATGGGTCTTCCTTCCTGCATTAAAACTGCACCAATTCCATTTCCTGAGGCATCACATTCCACAATAAAGGTTTCTGTGAAGTCTGGCGTAGCTAAGACCGGTGCTAGGCACATTGCCTCTTTAAGATGTTCAAAGGCCTTAGTTGCTTCAGGAGTCCATGAAAATGCATCTTTCTTCAATAATGTTGTTAGAGGTGCTGCTATTCTCCCATAATTATTAAAAAACTTGCGATAATACCCTATAACCCGAGAAATCCTCGCAACTTCTTTATGGTTGTGGGGAATTTCCATTCCTTAATGGCTTTAATTTTGTTAGGGTCTACCTTAACACCCTCGTGAGATACAATATGACCCAGATATTCCACCTCTTGTACTCCAAAGAAACATTTGGATGTTTTTGCATATAATTGTTTCCCCTGCAATAGTTTGAGCACCCTGTCAACATGTTCAACGTGATCCTTCCAAGACCTGTTGTAGATTAGTATATCATCAAAAAATACTAGCACAAATTTTCTAAGGAAGGGTTTGAAAATGGAATTCATCAACCCTTGAAATGTAGAAGGTGCATTGGTAAGGCCAAAAGGCATGACCAAAAATTCATAATGACCCTCATGAGTTCGAAATGTTGTTTTTGAATATCTTCAGTCTTCATTCTAATTTGATGATATCCTGAACAAAGATCCAACTTGGTAAAATAAATTGCTCCATGTAATTCATCCAATAATTCATCAATCACAGGAATGGGAAATTTATCTTTAATGGTGAGCTTATGGAGCTCCCTATAATCCAGACACATTCGCCATGATCCATCCTTCTTGTGTACCAATACTATAGGAGCAGAGAAAGAACTTTGACTAGGTTGAATTATACCCGCCTCTAACATTTCTGCAATCATACGTTCAATTTCGCTCTTTTGGACATAAGGATATCTATAAGGCCTGATGTTTGGAGGAACACTTCCCGAAATCAAATGAATAGCATGATCATGATCACGAATAGGTGGGAGTCCTTTGGGAGTTTCAAACACCTTGGAATGATTGTCCAAGACTTGTTGGAGATCTGCAGAAATAGATGATTTTGATGTCGGAACTTCTAGTGAGCATAATTGTGAAATTACGCCTTGTTGTTATTTCTTTAGAAGTTTTGTCATGACATTAGAGCTTATTATCCTTCCTGGCTTCCCTTCAATACCCCGTAATTCGACTTCCTTTCCTTCTGAAAAAAATTTCAAGAAAAGTTCTTGAAAATTAAAAGCTACCGTCCCCAAAGATCGTAACCATTGTACTCCTAGTACAACATCAACACCTCCCATAGGAATGGAAAGCATTGGACTAGTCAATACATATTCCCCCATGGTTAGCTTGATATTATGGCATTTTCCAGAGCAATTTATAGTTCCTCCATTTGCAACCATCACTTGACATTTTGGTGCTGAGTATAGGAAACAATTTAATTCCTTGGCTACCTTACAATGAATAAAATTATGGGTGCTACCTCAATCAATCAACACTATTACCTTTTTCTTCTTGATATGTCCTTCTATCTTGAGAGTTTGAGGAGTGGTAATTCCTGCTAGTGCATTACACGATATGGTCGGATTCATTTCTTCCCCTTCTATGGCTGGTTCCTGGTGTATATCCTCTTCTTGTTCATTTTCTTCTTCCTCTTCACAATCTATGTAAAATAATTTCTTCTCAGCACACTTATGACCTTTAGTGTATTTGTTATCATAACTGTAGCAAAGCCCTTTTGCTCCTTTTTCTTCCTATTTTTGTGGTGCCAACCTTGTAGGTTGTGGAAATCTAGGCGTAGCAACACTTCCTTCTTTATAGAAGTGAGTGGTAGGCTTCCTTGTCGCCATAATTTTACATTCAATTTTTCTTGCCAACCTGAATGCCTTCTCCAATGAATCAGGTTCCAAAACGCGAACTTCATGTTGTATGTTATCCTTTAAAGTTCCTATGAAGAGATCAATCCTGTGTTCCTCTGGAATATCAATTACCCTTATATTCAATTTTTGGAAATCCTCAATGTGCTCCCCCACTAAGCCCTTTTGTTTGAGATTTATCAATTGGCTAAAGAAGGTGTTGCTCTTTGTATCCTCATAATGTGCTATCATTTCCTCCGTAAAAATTGACCAAGTGACAATTTTTTTACGGGAGAAAAGCCATCGATACCATACAAATATATTTTGTTCTAAATGTAAAGTTGCAATGCGTACCTTTTGTGTGTTTTGCACGTTATGGAGATTAAAATATTGCTCCATCTGTAGTATCCATGTTACAGGATCCTTTCCATCAAACTTCCTCATATCCATTTTTGGAATATGGTGGTTCTTCCCACCAACATTAGATTTTATGAAATCACGATTAACATTTATTTTGTTCTCATCATGAGTTTCCTCTACTATCTTTTCACCATTAGGAAACATTTCTTGCATCAACTTTGTCAAACCTTCCATGTCTTCTTTTAGATCATTCTTCATGTTTTCCATTTTTTCATCAATCTTAGCTTCCATGCCATCCATCTTAGCTTCCACACCTTTCTTCAAAACTTCCATTTCATTTTTTGTTGCTCTTTGCGAGAGCGAAATTCGGTGCATTTGCTCTTGTAATTTTGATAGATCATGTTGCAATTATTCATCTTCATGAGTCATAGTAGAGCCTTCTGAAGGCTTAATGGGTGTTGAATTATTTTTATGGGGCATCTTTTAGAACCCGATACTGATATCTATTCTACAATATGCCCTTGGAATCAATTCAAATTGATTCTTCAAACAATACTTATGCAATTTGGAAAAAAAAATACACACATTTTTCTTTCTTTTGAGGAGCTCGATATTGAAATTGGATTATCTCTGTGATTGCAACACTTCAATATTTGAATTTAGATACCAATGTAGCCCTTTGAATTCTCTTTTGAATGCCATAGGTCTGACCTGATTTGGATTCTCTAAGACAAAGTTGTGTCCAATCTCCCACAATGACCTAATTATGGACTGGTTCAGTAGAGCGAACTTGTACGACTTGCCACTTGTCACTGTTTCGTCCTTCGGCTCTAAAATTGATAGAAAAGAAACTAAAATCTATGTACTGGCAACCACTTTTTGCAACACTCCAATCTGATGCTCAGAGAGAGAGTTATGAATATTTTCCCACGATCACCTCTTTGAGATGAAATTCGGGAGCCTGAAAAAGCACTACCTTCCATAGATCATATCTCCAAAAATATTGCGAACCAAGCTTTGAAATTTTTTGATGATTTTCCTCGGGATTTTGGCTTCGTACCCTAAAAATTTCAGATTCAGAACCTTCGTAGAAAAAAATTTATAGCGAAAATGCCATGATGACCTGTTTAGAACAACAAAACCCTAGAATCCAAACCTTTGATACCAAATGTTGTGTAACCAGCTCCAAAAATAGAAGAAAGGAGATTTCAACGCCTTAGAAATAAGCCACTTTGAGGGGGAAACCTCCAATACATTACATAAATGAACAATTCTTGGATGATACAATTTACAAAACCTCCTTTCTATATATAGAAGTCCATGGGGCCATAATGTAATCCTAGTGGGGCCACAATGTAATCCTAGCCGACCTAACAATAATAATTTATGGGCACAATAATAAGAATATGGGGGTTACAAGGGTAAAATAATAACAATAAGGGGTTACACTAACAACAATAAGGGACTATACTAGTAATATAGGGACCTAACAGAAATTTTGAGATGTCCCTTTTCACCCATGAAGTTGTTTATCTTGTTCCCATATATTAAGTACCTAATCATGGCCATGATCTAAAATGAGGGAAGACTTTCTTTTATGAAAATGATAATATAGGATGCATTCCTTTAATTTTAAAATTATAAATTACAAAATTATTTTAATTTTCTATTTTTCTTTAGGATTTTCTGATATTGCATCTCTAGACTTCACATTACTATACAATAATAAGAGTGACAAAAGTATTAAATAGGAGCTTCTTCTTATCCCAAAGCCAAAAGAATAGTATTTTACAATTGTTTTCAAACCCATGATAAACTTTTAACTCTCCATTTATTATTTTGTCTATGTTATAGTTTCGAAAAACAAGCCCATGATATACTTTCCACCCTCCTTGTAACAACCCTGGTGAAAATTCCATGTAATAAAATTAAAATAATAACCACGGTTGATGGGACACTTATTCCAAGTTGAATGTTGCGCAAAACATCCTAGGGGTGTTCATTTGGTTTATTATGGCTAAGGAAATTGAAAAATTCTATGGCTAAGTCATTAAAGAGGAAAAAAATATTTTTGGGCACATTTATTTATGAAAATAATGGAAATTAGGAGAAAAGGGAGATCAGGAAAGCACAGGTGGACATCAGGATCAACAGTTACAGCGGGATTTTATTGCAGGTACCGAGTTGCATGTATGTTTTCCTCATTGGTTTGGAATGCATGGTGTATGCATGTGGATTGCCTAACCTTGTCATTTCCTGGAAAACCATGGTATTTTGGGTTTATTTACATTTATTGTTTTCTCGTCGGTTCTCATGAGTCCTCTAGCTATTGGGTGAGTTATTAGTTCTTGGAAGCCTTGGTTGGACAAACACTCTGGAAGCCCGACGGATAATTGTGGGTTTGGTTACTAGTCCTAGAAGCCTTGATTGAAAAAATAATCTCGAAGCCCTAGGTGGGTTGAGTTACTAGTCCTGGAAGCCCTAGTTCGTCAAAATCTTTGGAAGCCCTATAACATTTGGGGTTGAGTTACTAGTCCTCGAAGCCTTGGTTGGAACAAACACTCTGGAGCCCTGGAGCAGCTTGGATAGAGACCAACCAGTGATGGTTATGATGTCCGACTATGAGGTGGAATCACTGGCTGAGGGTCGAGGTGGTTTAGCCTCTGGAAACCCTTGATTCATTGTGATTTATGTGTTTGATTAAGTCCCACATTCATGATTGGAATATTGCACAGGGTGATTAGCTGAAGTGAGACTTGGTTCAGCCAATATATGGTCGGGTGGAGCGTGGAAGTCCCATCTCCGGTTGGTTTTTACATTCAGTAATGAAGAGCTCGTTCCTCCAATATTCAGTATGAAAATATTCTAGTTCATGTATGGATTTCATTTCTATTGTATCCATGGTATTTATGTTGTTATTATGTTGGTTATAATCATGTATTTTATCAGTGATGATGTATTACTCTATCTACGTTTTTACCGATAGATGAATGTACAATGTATCTATGGTGAAATAGACTGTATGATAGCTTATGATGTGGGGGAGCAATGGTTCTTATCCATTCTCAGATAAGAAAGACACCCTTTGTTTAAATATGTTGTTTCTACCTATAGATGTTATGTTTGTGACATGTTTGGCAAAATTCCTGTCCTCGTTGGCTGGGGTTGGATGAATTCTGATTGATGTGATTGCTTCCATATGTTTTTTTTAATGTTATTTACCCTCTCCTGAAGTTACAAGAATTTTTTAGCAGTGAACTGGGCTCAAGGGCTGAAAATGTGGCACAAATCTCGGAGCTACAAGAGAAAAATTGATTGTTTTGGCCTTAGCCGCTACCTTGACAAGGCTAGCCCACAACTATAGGGACTATAGCTGCTCCCTTTCCCTTACAAGACCACAGTTAAGCCTCATGGGGGCTGAAAATCAGTCCCCCCTCAAAGAACATGGCCCTAGAATGTTGGGTTACCTATTGGGGATGTCAATGATGCAATGTAAGGTGTTTTTTTGGTCTTTCCATCGGTTCCACTTCCTTAAGGTTATATAGGAGGTTGAATCTCATATTAGTAGCCTCTCGTCACATTTTTACCCCGGTTGGTCAGTTACTTGGGTATATGTGGGAAGAGGGTGTTACAGAGTGGTATCAAAGCATGGTTCAACTTTCAGACTTGATTAGTGGTGTGTTGGTCATGCTTTTATGTTGATTGCTTATGTGTTTTCATACCTAAGTTGTATGTGGTTGTTTCATCCATGTTGTGTTGGCCATGGTGGAAGTGGTGTCACCATGGAAGTGCTTATCATGTTGTCACAAATGTGTGATTGATTGTGTGTTGTTTTATTTGTGTATTGTGCATGCACTCTTGTTTACATATTGTACATATTGTATGTGCATTGCTTGTTAGGTCATCTATGGGTCATGCTTGTGTATTGTATCTATATGATTGCATGTGTAGTGTTATATGTTGAATGTGCATGGGTTGGTCATGCTCGGTTACATCTTTCTTATGTTCATGAATGGTTCATGCTTGTAATTTGTGTATGTTCAAGTTAGCATTGGTGTGTATTTGGTATGGTCATGCATGGATGACTGGACTCTAATTAGAATGACATTTGTATGTTTATATTCCTAGACATTATATTTTTATATTCCTAGAAATTATATGTTTACATGTTGTTACGATTATATCTATACATGTATTATGTTGATTGGTTGATCTTACAGGAATTATCCTCCCCAAATTACAGTAAGGTACGTTGATTTATTTATGAATTGGTTTATTTGACATAATGTACACTGCAAGAAGAATTCGAAGATGAATAGAAGAATGGTAGACTACAGAGATTCTCCATATGATTCATATGAGTAGCATGGTATTGGACATTCACTTGATTTGGTAGATACATCGAGAAGTCTAAAGGAATAAATAAGGAGTTGCAAGGCAAACAATCAATACACTTATACAGGCACAGGAAAATAAAGTAGAGGTTAATGCAACCATCCTTTAAAGTTTTTTAGAGTTGCAGAAGCACGGGCCACATAGGATTAGTTATGGGCAAGAGGACAGAACTAATGTGGCATATGGCAGTAGGTCTCCTAGTACGCAAAGGTCAGAGAGATTTGATATAGTGAAAGAGGGTAGGTTGTTGGACACTCCGGATAGGAAGAGTGATGAGCAAAGGTATCATTCTAGTTTTGGTTCAGATAGGCATCATGATCATCATCGATGTCATCCTTATAGGAGGAGTGACAAGGGCTATTTTCCAGATGAGTTCAAAAATGAAAAATTTCCTACCTTTGACAGAGAGATGAAGAAACCACAGGATGCAGAGGCATGGTTTCTTGGCCGAATTTTTTTTTAGATTGCATGAGTACTCGGAAAATATGAAAGCTAGGATAGCCACATTCAACCTCAAAGGTAGAGCAGAAATTTGGTGGGAATTTGTAAGGAACATCAGAGATATTTCTTAGGAGGAGTTGACTTGGAGTGAGCTTGAAAGACTATTCTGGAAGAAGTATCTATCACAGAGATACTGTGATGACAGGGAAAAGGATTTTTATGAGCTGAAGATGGGTTCCATGACAGATGAGGAGTATACTAGCAGGTTCTTGGAGTTACTAAGATATGTGCCTTACCTCAAGGAGGAGAAGGCCAATATTTAGAGATTTATTAATGGTTTGTCGATTGCATTCAGAGATAATATTGATTTTGATGAGCCCAGATCGTTGGAGGAGGCCATCGGGAAACTCAAACATTGTTATGAACAATCAAAGCATAGATCAGAGACTAAGCTAGATTGGAAGGTAATGCAACGAACAAAGGAAAATTGGATAAGAAGCGAGAAAGGCCTCAATATACAGGTAACAAAGAGAATGTTGCACTTCTTAAGAAGTTCGATGCATCTGGTAGAGGACAAGGATTTTGATCTGAGGAACATAATAAGAATAATGGTTGGAAGCCTATACAGTGTTAGACTTGTGGAAAAGATCATTGTAGGAGGGTTTCTCCACATAATCAGGGTGGTAGGCCAAAAATTTACAGTGCCCAGGAGGCACAGACAGTGGAAGATGTTGGGGCGCATAGCATTCCTCATATTTATGCAGTTGTGGACAACATACAGGAATATCACCAGACTTCTATCATTGAGATGGACGGTAAGCTTTGTGATCAAGTTATTTCTATTTTGATTGACCCTGGATCTAAATACAGTTATATTAATCTTGACTTGCTAGATAAGTGTGGTTTGAATAAGGAAATGCATGCAGAATATTGGTTAGTTCAGTTAGCCACATGTACGAAGAAAAGAGTTCACCATTGCATAAGAGCTTGTGCATTTGAGTTAAACGGTATTCCTACAACAACGCACTTGAACATATTTTCATTGGGTTCCTACAGTCTACTATTGGGTATGGATGGTTATATCTTCATAGGACCAAGGTAGATTGTTAAGAAAAAGCTATTGAATGCTTGGATGACAATGGGGAACCAAAATTTTTACAGGGAAAGAAGAAATCCACATCAGTTAGGATGGTGACACCCATGCAGGCCAAGCGCAGTCACAGGAAAGGATGTGTGTTATTTGCAGTTCATATCTCTAGTGATAAAGGTAAAGAAGTTGAGGATGCAGATGTGTTAAACATGTATCCAGTTTTGCAGTTGTTTCAGGATGTGTTTCTAGTAGAGATTTCAGATTTTACACCACATAGAGAGGTAGAATTTTAACATTGTTACCGATGAAATAGGTAACTGCACTGTTACCTACTTTTTTTTGGTAGCATAAAAAGCACCCGATTTTGAAAAGTGGTGATGCAGAATCACCCCTTTTTTTTGTGCACATTTCTGACACTCTAATATTTTTATTTATGAAGTATGAATATTTGTTTTAAAATGTTAGTGATTTTCATGCTAATTTTGAAACGTATTGATGCAGCATCAACTTTTTTTTTTTAGAGCGGTGATTTTCATGCTAATTTTGAAACGTATTGATGCAACATCAACCTTTTTTTTTTAGAGTGGTGATTTTCATGTTGGTAATAAAACACAAAACTTAGATAAAAAAATATATATAAAAACAATAAAAATGTAAAAAAAAAACAAAATTAACTCATAAAAATAAAAAATTTAAACAAAAATAAATAAATAAAAAACAAAAATATTCGAAAAATTATATCAAAAGAAATGACAAAATTCGAAAAAAAGCACATAATTTAAAGAAAAAAGAACAAAAATTAACCAAAAAAAATAAAAAATAAAAACATCAAAAACATTTTTTTTCTAATTTATTAAAATAAACCATATAATTAAAAAAAAATTTAAATAGAAAATTTAAAAATAGTTAAAATTACAAAATTAAAATTTAGATAAAAAAAATAAAATACAAAAAAGAAAAAATTAAATCTAAAAATTTAAATTAAAAAAATAATAATAATAAGAAAAAAAATACAATTTTAAAATTAACAAAAAAAAACAAATAAAAAAAAAAAACAAAATTTAAAATTGAAAAAGAAAATTAAAATAAAAGAATTGAAAAAAAAAAAAAAAAAATCATTAGAAAACAAAAAAAATGAAAAAAAACCACGTGCAAATAATTAAAAAACAAATATCCATAAATTTACTGTTTTTCTTTTTTTAAATGAAACAATTTATAAATTTTAAAAATGAAAAACTAAATAAACTAAAAGATTAAAAAAAATAAAAAATTAAATTAAAATTTAATAAATTTAATAAATAAATTTTTAAATTTTAAAAAATAATTAATCTAAAATATTAAATTTAAAAACAAAATTAAAAAAAAAATAAAAAAAATTAAATTTAAAATAAAAAATTTGAATTAAAAAAAATAATTTTAAATTTTTTGAATTTAAAAAAAAAATTAAAAAAAATCAATTTAAAAAAAAAAATATTAAAAAAAAAAAAAAAAGAATTTTTTGATCGTGGTGGTGTCGCCAATCGGCCTCCCGCCTAGGTGGTGGCGGAGGCCGAACGATTGATGGGCGGGGAGGCTGCATGCAACCCCCTGCCCGCCCAGCGGCCGGCCTCCATCGCCACCTGGGCAGGAGGCCGATTCCGGGAATCGCCCTCCTGCCGTGGGGGCCGATTCCGGGAATCGCCTCCCACCGCGGCAGGTCGATTCCGGGATGAGGCCAATTCCGGGAATCGCCCTCCCGCCGCGGGAGGCCGATTCCCGGAATCGCTTCCTGCCGCAAGAGGCCGATTCCCGGAATCGCTTCCCGCCGCGAGAGGCCGATTCCGAGAATCGCCCTCCCGCGGTGGGAGGCCGATTGGTGGCGCCACCACAAGAAATTTTTTTTTTTTTTTTAAATTTGATTTTTTTTAATTGTTTTTTTAATTTCAAGCAATTTAAAATTATTTTTTTTAATTTAATTTTTATATTTGAAATTTAATTTGTTTTGTTTTTATTTTTATTTTTATTTTAAATTTTATTCATTTTTTTCTTTTTAATTCTTTTTTTTTCTAAATTTTGTTAATAATTTTTATTAAATTTTGTATTTTTTTTTAATTGACTTTTTTTTTTTTTTTAAATTTTTTTTTTAATTATTAAATATTACGTATAGTTTTTTCCTTTAATTTTTAAAAATTTAATAAATTTTGCATTTTTTTTTAATTTATTTGAATTTAATATTTTTTTTTTAATTTTTTATTATTATTTTTTTAATTACATAAAATTTTTATATTTTTTTATTTCAGTTGTGTATTTAAAATTAGATTTTTTTTTTTAATTAGACTTAATATTTTCAAATTAATTTGTTTTTTTTATTTTATTTTTTATTTAATATAATTTTTTTAATTTATTTTTTTCAAATTTTCATTTTTAATTAATTTTTAAAGTGTTTTAACTTGTTATTCTAACAAAGTTTTTTTTTTTTCTTTATATTAAAATTTATTTGTTTATTCATTTATTTATTAAAATTTAATGTTTTTCTTTTTTTAATTTAATTTGTTATTTTAATATTAACATTTTTTTAAATTTAATAAAATCTAATATATATATTTTTAATATATATATATATATATATATATATATATATATATATATATATATATATATATAATTTAAATTTAATTTATTTTTTAAAATCAATTTGTTTTTTTAATATATATTTTTTTAAATTTAATATTTTTCATTTTTTATTTTTAATTAATTTTTCATTTTTTTACTTTTAATTTAAATATATATTTTTTTTTAATTTTTTTTTTTAAGTTTTAAATTTATTAAAATTTAATATATTTCTTTAAATTTAATTTTTTATTTTAAAATTAATTTATTTTTTTATTTTTTTTAATTTAATAAACATTTTCTTTTTCTTTTTTAAATTTAATTTCTATATTTTATTTTTTATAATTTCTTTCCTTTTTTAAGTAGTTTTTTTTAGTTTAATGTTTTTATTTTGTTTTTATTTTTATTTTTATTTTTTTTTCATTTCTATATATTTTGAAATTTTAATCTTTAAAATTTTTTTCCTTAAATTTTAGGTTTTTTTTAATGTTTGAATTAAAATTTTTATTTTGTTTTTATTTTTATTTTTTTATTCCTATATATTTTTAAATTTTAAGCTTTAAAATTTTTTGTTTTTTAAATTTTTTGTTTTTCTTAAATTTTAGGTTTTTTTAATGTTTGAATTTTAAAAATTAAAAAATGTTATTTCTATTTTTAAAAATGTCAAAAATATGACACAATTTTTTTTTTTGTTATTCCAGCATCAACTGGTTTTGTTTTGAGGGTGTTTTCTTAATCCTTTTTTCAAGAAACAATTTTGTTTTTAGCATAATTTTATAAAATGTTGAAATTTGACCTTAAAAAAAAACCAAGTGCGTTCTGGAATACGCTTTTTTTGTTTTTGGGGTGTTTTTTCATGTTTTTTGAGTCTTTTTGGGCTAGAGTTCCCGTTTTGAGGTCAGGTTACCTATTTCATCGGTAACAGTGTTTTTTCCATTGAGTTGGTGCCAGGGGAAGCTCCTACATCAAAATCACCTTACAAGATGAGTATACCAGAGTTGGTAGAGTTAAAATTGCAGATGAAGGAGATGTTGGACAAAGGGTAAATTAGGCCAAGTGTATCGCTATGTGGTGCACCAGTGTTGTTTGTGAAGAAGAAAAATGGCACTCTTAGACTATGCATTGACTATAGGCAACTAAACAAAGTGACCATCAAGAATAGATACCCACTACCGAGGATCGATGATTTGTTCGATCAGTTGAAAGGAGCAGCAGTGCTCTCTAATATCGACTTGAGATCGTAATATCATCAAGTACGCATCAAGGAGAAATATATCTACAAGACTGCATTCAGGACCAGGTACAGGCATTATGAGTTTGTTGTAGTTCCATTCGGTTTGACTAATTCTTGAGCTACATTTATGTGTTTGATGAACATTGTGTTATGTCCTTACTTGGACAAGTTTGTGATTGTTTTCATTGGTGATATATTGGTGTATTCTAAAAATGAGGAAGAGCATGTTGAACATTTGGAAGTAGTGTTGAGGTTATTGAGAGAGCATTAGTTGTATGCTAAGCTCAATAAATTCGTCTTCTTCCAGACTGAGGTTCACTACTCGGGACATGTTATCTCTAAGGAGGGCATTGCATTATACCTAGAGAAGATAAGAGCCATCATGGAGTGGGTAGCTCCTAAGAGTGTAGATTACGTGAGATCATTCATGGGATTGGAAAGATACTACAGGATTAGTTTCATCAGGAACTTCTCACATATTTCTTATCGTATCACATCATTGCAGAGAAAAGGTAAGAAGTTTGACTAGACAGAGGAGTGCGAGGCCACTTTTGAGCAACTTAAGCAGTTATTGACACATGCTCCAGTGTTAAATATTATAGATCCCGAAAAGGAGTTTTTACTGTGTACATATGCTTGCAAAAGAGGATTTGGTGGAGTCCTTATGCAAGCTGGACAGGTGGTGTGCTATGAGTCGCGGAAGCTAAATGAGAACGGGAAGAAATACCCAACACATGATCTTGAGCTAGCAGTGATCATTCATGCATTAAAGATGTGGAGGCATTACCTTCTTGGCAAGCAGTTTGTACTTATGAGTGATCACATTGGGTTCAGTTACTTGTTCAACTAGCCGAATCTAAATTCCAGGTAGGCTATATGGTTGGCTATGATCACTAAGTTTGACTTCGAGATCAGGTACATCAAGGGAAAGGAGAACAGGGTTGTATATTATCTTAGTAGGTGAGTACAGGTAAATCACTTAGCAACGATGAGCTCCTATGGGATAGGCTTATAGGATAGGATATTCCAGGCAGGTCAGCTGGATCACAAGTACATGGAGATTGTGCACAGGTTACAACAGAGTACAAGTACAAGTGTTGGTATAGGTACATGTACAGGTACATGTGTTGGTGTAGGTATAGGTACAAGTGTTGGCACAGGTACATGTACATGTGTACAGGATTTGGACTACCATCTCACAGAAGATGGATTGGTTAGTTTTTGGGATAGGATATATGTATCGGATAGTAGTGAGTTCAAGAAGGTAATCTTGATCGATGTTCATGTGCAACCATATTCGGGTCACCTAGGTTACCCGAAGACTTTGACTACAATGAATAAATTATACTATTGGCCAAATCTGAAGAAGGATGTGGAAACATTTGTAGCCAGATGTTTGGATTTTCAGATGGTTAAGGTAGAGTGTAAACATCCAAGTGGATTTCTACAACTGATTGCGATTCCAGAGTGGAAATGGGAGGTCATTTCCATGGACTTCATCACAGGTTTCCCTAAGACAACTAGAAATCATGGTTCTATTATGGTTGTTGTGGACATGTTAAAAAATGTTGCACATTTTATACTGGTGAAGACTACATACTCAGCTAGTGATGTAGCACAGGTGTTAATCAGAGACATGGTTTGACTACATGGTGTTTAGAAGAATATTGTGTCTGATAGGGATGAAAATTTCACTTCCAAGTTTTGGAAGGAGTTGTTTGCAGTTTTGGGAACCGAGTTAGCCTTTAGCATAGCGTATCATCCACAAATATATGGGAAAAATGAGAGGGTCAACAGGATATTAGAGGATATTTTGAGGATGTATGTGATGCATTGATGAAAAGAGATCTTGGGATATTGCCAAAATCTCCTTTCATGTAGAAATTTCGAACCTTGACCTGTGGGTTATGGCCCACTAAGTCTCGTCGGAAGCGTTCTAGGCTTTAAGCCTTTTCAATTATAACCATGGATCTCTATAAATATCGGCCATCCCCTTATTGGAGCCTAAATCACCATCCCAAGCATGCAATATGCATGCTAAGTATTAAACCCCGCAACCACACATAATGCAATTACATGGGAACTGTGTAAAATCTGCTCCAATCCACATAGATGAATTTCAAAAAATGATACGCCTGCCTCTATAGATATCAGCGGGTCCACAGCTCCATTCTAACTTAGATTCCATATCAATCTCCATACTCCGATGCGATGTCAAACGGTGGTCACAATTTGCAAAGATTTTAAAAATCAAAATTATCGACAACTCCCGCAACTCCGATGCGATAGTTATTAGAGATCGCATGTCGCAGGGATTGTATGGCACAATCATTGGCAGTTTCCACACAGTGCCGATGCGATATTCCGGACCCGATCCCTCTTCAAACCAATTTATAACATTTTGCGTCCTGTCTATTGTTAATGTAATGCGATATGGAATGGTTCTCCGCTCTGATGCGATTATCATCTGCTCCGTTGATCACAAAGATCCAACGAATCCTGTGTATCAACACTTTATCCGCCTCTCAAATCTGCAAATCGATCGATCCATTACACCAAGTTTGTAACGCTTTCCACACACCCAAATTTGCTCAGGTTTGAATCTGCTTGCGTTCAATTCCACAAAATCCACGCAGCCTTTCATTAATTAAAACAGATGGGTTCAATACAGGCTTCACCATCGACCGATTCACCTTTGCTATTCCCAAAGCATTATAGTTCCGATCCCTTCCAGAGAAATCATGTTTCTGCAAACAAAACACTCATATATAACTGATAAACGATATTTTAGATCGCCATCGATCCTATAAGTGATCGATGGTCGATCAACAAGCTCGCAACATTAACACATTTGTAAAATACACACACACAGGCGTACACAATTGACACTGAACATATTTTTATATATTTACAGAACAGTTACATTCTTAGGCATTTCAACCTTAGAAACAAGCTCGCTTTTGGTTACATTCCGCTCACTCAGTTTTCTCACAAATGTCTATCTATCACTCTATATTTCGCTCTCTATCTCTAGTTCATATATATATAGGAAGTGTTAGATCGGAAAGATCCGATCAGATTCTCTCCTTATTTTTCTCCAACAAAAGCCCTCCATAACGCATGCATGGCAAATAATAATAGTAAGTCTCCTTGAGAGACATATCCATCTTTTCCATTTTAAATCTATTTTAAAGCAGATTTCCCTATTTTCCTCCCTTCATTCAGCTTCACTGTCCACGTCCTCCTCGCTCCTCTTTGGATTCTTCTTTGATTAAGGGGGGGGTTAGATGCTCCTGCATCAGACTCCCGAGGTACAAAAATTTACGACCTCCTGGTCATATGCTTCTCCTTGTCCTTAGTAATTCTACCCACTGCATTTCTTCAGTGGAACTGCCTTCATGATCTTCTGTGAGCTGCAACCAACCTCTGCAGTAACAGTCTTCCTCTGTTACACGATACCTCACCAAGCCCTCCTCACTCGGTCTTTTGGCATCCTTCTGGTTCTCTTCTCTGGAACCAATTGAGCACACCTTGCTCTAGGTTGCTGCAAATCTTCTCACCTTTCATTGCCACCATCTGCACGACGGTAAGACCATAAACTCTCCAGCTTTAACACAACTATACCTCTTTCCCCTTCTTCTTGCATTCTTCTTCCTTCTCGCAGGAAATCCTTTCCCTACTCTAATACCACTTGATGAAAAGAGATCTTGGGATATTGCCAAAATCTCCTTTCATGTAGAAATTTCGAACCTTGACCTGTGGGTTATGGCCCACTAAGTCTCGTCGGAAGTGTTCTAGGATTTAAGCCTTTTCAATTATAACCGTGGATCTCTATAAATATCGGCCATCCCCTTATTGGAGCCTAAATCACCATCCCAAGCATGCAATATACGTGATAAGTATTAAACCCCGCAGCCACACATAATGCAATTACACGGGAACTGTGTAAAATCCGCTCCAATCCACATAGATGAATTTCAAAAAATGATATGCCCGCCTCTATAGATATCGGCGGGTCCACAGCTCCGTTCTAACTTCGATTCCATATCAATCTCCATACTCCGATGCGATGTCAAACGGTGGTCACAATTCGCAAAGATTTTAAAAATCACAATTATCAACAACTCCCGCAACTCCGATGCGATAGTTATCAGAGATCGCACATCGCAGGGATTGTATGTCACAATCGTTGGCAGGTTCCACACAGTACCGATGCGATATTCCGGACCCGATCCCTCTTCAAACCAATTTATAACATTTCACATCCAGTCTATTGTTAATGTAATGAGATATGGAATGGTTCTCCACTCTGATGCGATTACCATCTGCTCCGTTGATCACAAAGATCCAACGGATCCTGTGTATCAACACTTTATCCGCCTCTCAAATCTGCAAATCGATCAATCCATTACACCAAGTTTGTAACGCTTTCCACACACCCAAATTTGCTCAGGTTTGAATCTGCTTGCGTTCAATTCCACAAAATCCATGCAGCCTTTCATTAATTAAAACAGATGGGTTCAATACAGGCTTCACCATCGACCAATTCACCTTTGCTATTCCCAACACATTATAATTTCGTTCCCTTCCAGAGAAATCACGTTTCTGCAAACAAAACACTCATATATAACTGATAAACGATATTTTAGATCGCCATCGATCCTATAACTGATCGATGGTCGATCAACAAGCTCGCAACATTAACACATTTATAAAATACACACACACAGGTGTACACAATTGACACTGAACATATTTTTATATATTTACAGAGGAGTTACATTCTTAGGCATTTCAGCCTTAGAAACAAGCTCGCTTTCGGTTACATTCCGCTCACTCAGTTTTCTCACAAATGTCTATCTATCACTCTATATTTTGCTCTCTATCTCTAGTTCATATATATATAAGAAGTGTTAGATCGGAAAGATCCAATCAGATTCTCTACTTATTTTTCTCCAACAAAAGCCCTCCATAACGCATGCATGGTAGATAACAATAGTAAGTCTCCTCGAGAGACATATCCATCTTTTCCATTTTAAATCTATTTTAAAGCAGATTTCCCTATTTTCCTCCCTTCGTTCAGCTTCATTGTCCACATCCTCCTCGCTCCACTTTGGATTCTTCTTTGATTAAGGGGGGGGGGGGGTTAGATGCTCCTGCATCATGCATCAACAATGCAAGTGGGAAAAGTATCTTCCATTGGTAGGTTTTTCCTACAAAAATGGGTATCAGGAGTCATTGAGGATGATTCCAATGGAGGCATTATATGGGCGGAGTTGCAACACTCCTATTAGTTGGAGTGATCTGGCTAACATGGTACTAATTAGACCAGATATTTTGGCAAAAATGGAACAGGAAATGCAGGTGATCAAGTTGAACTTGAAAGTAGCACAGGATAGGCAGAAGAGTTATGCAAACAAGAATAGGTTGTTCAAGGTGTTTCAGGTTGGGGATAAGGTGTACTTGTGTATCAAGCCCAAGAAGAGCTCCTTTCGAATTGGATCATGTCTCAAGCTGGTACCAAGGTTTTGTGGGCCTTTTAGGATCATTGAGAGGATCAGACCGGTGGCCTATGGATTTACACTGCCTTCCATAGTGAAAGTCCATAATGTTTTTCATATATCATTGCTTAATAAATATGTTAAAGATGTTGATCATGCTATTGACTGGTATGTATTGTAGGTGGAAGCAGAAGGAGAGTTCCAGCTGGAACCATGGTGCATTTAGCAGAAAAAGATGCTCATGATCTGGAATCGATCATTAGAGAAAGTTAAAGTGCAATGGGAGCACTTTGGGCCCGATGAAGCCACATGGGAGATGACGGATCAGATGTGGGAATGTATCCTTCCTTTTTTCCCGGTAGAGGCAAAGTAGTTATAGTCTTATTTTGGTTTGTTTAGCACATGTTTTGATGATGTTTTGGTATATGTTTTGATGTGATGTTTGGGTATATGTACACATTTATATGGATGTAAATACTACCACGAGCTATGTTATAAAGCTCCAAAAATGGTATGGTGTCATGTCATTATAGTTTTCATGTTGTTATGATGTCACGTTGGTTTGCTTTTCAACAGGGTGATCATTGTAAATACTGCAACGAGCTATGTTATAAAGCTCCATGGGCAGTATGCTTGCTTTTCAGCAGTGTTGCTGAGGTATATGTGTGATTGAACACCGAGGACGGTGTCCCCCAAGGGGGAGGGTTCTATAACAACCCTGGTGGAAATTTCATGTAATAAAGTTAAAATAATAACCATGGTTGATGGGACATTTATTCCAAGCTAAACGTTCGGAAAAACATCCTAGTGGGTGTTAATTTTGTTTATTATGGTTGAAATTGGAAAAAGCTATGGCTAAGGAATTTAAGAGGCAAAAATATTTTTGGCACATTAATTTATTAGAATAATGGAAATTAGGAGAAAAGGGAGATGAAAGGTCATTGTTGCATGTGAGGAGGAAAATGAAGGAAAATAATGGAAAATGAAGAAAATATATGCCTCTTCTATAAAAAGGCTTCTGAGGATCAGTTGGTACCTTTTGTCAGTGAATTTTTGGAGTTCTCTCGTTATTCTCTCTATCTCTCATACTCTTGGATACTTAGATTTTTCTTGGAGCATTCTTGGAGAGTGTGGATACTTGGTGATTTGGAGCAAGAAGGCAAAGGAAGAACATAAAAGCACAGGTGGACATCGGGATCATCAACTACATCGGGATTTGATTGCAGGTACCGAGTTGCATGTATGTTTTCCACATTGGTTTGGCATGCATGGTGCATGCATGTGGATTTACTAGCCTTTCCATTTCCTTGACAACCATGGTTTTGTGGGTTTATTTCCATTGATTGTTTTCTGGTTGGTTCTCATAAGTCCTCTAGCTGTTGGGTTGAGTTATTAGTTCATGGAAGCCTTGGTTGGACAAACGCTTTGGAAGCTCGATGGAAAACTATGGGTTGAGTTACTATTCTTGGACAACTTGGTTGGAAAAACACTCTGGAATCCCTAGGCGGGTTGAGTTACTGGTCCTCGAAGCCCTGGTTGGACAAACACTCTAAAATCCGTGTAACAGTTGGGGTTGAGTTTCTAGTCCTGGAAGCCCTGGTTGGAACAAACACTTTGGACCTCTGGAGTAGCTTGGATAGAGACCAATCCATGATGGTTGTGATGTCTGACCGTGAGGTGGAATCACTGGTTAAGGGTTGAGGTGGTTTGGCCTCTCAAAGCCCTAGATTAATTGTGATTAATGTGTTTGACTAAGTCCCACATTTGTGCTTGGAATATGGCACAGGAGTGATTGGCTGAAGTGAGACTTGGCTCAGCCAATCTATGGTCGGGTGGAATGTGGAAGCCTCATCTCTGGTTGGTTTTTACATTTAGTAATGAAGAGCTCATTCCTCCATTATTCGGTATGCAAATATACTAGTTTATGTTTTCTATTGTTATTATGTTGGTTATAAGTATGTAATTTATCAGTGATGATGTATGACTCTATTTATGTTTTTTTCCGTTAGATGAATGCACAGTTTATCTAGGTTCAAATAGATTGTATGATAGCTTATGATGTAAGGGAGCAATGCTTCTTAGCCATTCCGAGATAAGAAATATACCCCTTTTTATTAATTTGTTGTTTCTACCTGTAGATGCTATGTTTGTGACATGTTTGATGAAATGTATATCATGGTTGGGTGGGGTCGAATGAGTTCCAGTTGATGTGATTTGTTTCATATGTTAATTTTAATGGTATTTACCCCCTCCTGAAGTTATAAGAATTTCTGGGCAATGAACTCAGGGGCTGGAAATGTGGCACAAATCTCGGAGCTACAGGAGAAAAAATGAATGTTTGGGCCTTAGCTGCTACCTTGACAAGGCTAGCCCGCGGATATAGGGTCTATAGTCACTCCCTTTCCCTTACAATCCCGTAGCTAAGCCTCAAAGGGGCTAAAAATTAGTCCCCCTCAGAGAACAAGGCCCTGGAAGGTTGGGTTACCTCCTAGGGATATAAATAATGCAGTGTAATGTGTGTTTTTGGTGTTTCCATCAGTTCCACTTCCTTAAGGTCATCTAGGAGGTTGAATCTCATATTAGTAGCCTCTCGTCAATGTGGGAAGAGGGTGTTACACTCCTCCATAGTATTGTTGTCATATATGAAAGTATGAGAAAATATTGTTTTAGATATAATTATTGTAACCATGGTTACAATTGTACATGTATTATAGTAAAGGTTATTGAGGATACATTTATTATAGTAAACTTACTGAGGATTCTTAAATGCTTATCAAGGTCATATGAACTCTTTACTATAAGAAAAATAATGTAATTTCTTTGTTTAGCTTATTTTAATCTTGAATTCTATTTTAGATGACACATATAAATACCATGTTGACTAATTTTTTGGGTTTTTTATTCCATTTATATTTTCACTTGCGGTTATCTTGAGAGGCATTCATAATATAATAAGTGAGATGTGTAATTTTTTTTCTCATATTAATACATGTCTATCTTAAAATAAAAAATAAAATATTCTCTAAATAAAAATACAATTTCAATTAATTAATTATATATATATATATATATATATATATATATATATATATATATATATATATATAACATCAATAATCAACTATATATATTCCTGTGACTTTCTATTATAAATAATGAAACTTTAAAATAAATTTACATCTCAAAAACTTAATACTCACCATACATGCTTGCTTAATCAATAATCAATACATGCTTGCTAAATTATAATACTATCAATACATACCTAAATAAATAATCAATTCATGCTTGCTAAATTAATGATTAGAATGAGTATGTACTGATTTTGCATCAAAAACTTGTAATACAGCTTTAATAATATATAATTTTGTTTTCAATTGATAAAATCACATAAAATATGATAATCATATAAAAAGCGAGGAAACCAGCAACACAATGAAGACTTCGAACATGAAAATTGCAGACAAGAAGACTAAGCCAGAGGGATCTCAGTCCTCATATGATGTTGCGTACTCTTAGCAGAAATTTAGAATAAAAACCATTTTGCAAAAATTCACTTTGAGCTGCAGATTCATTTTAGTTTGCATTGCAATATTTTCTGGGGCTGGAAATATTCCAGTCTATGGGAATATATCATTCATACAGTTTGCAGTACCTATTCTACTGGTAGAACCTGTACTGTTACTCCTATAACATGCTCTATAATTCGACATATACGGAGCTGCTCCAGTGCTATAATTGCCAGCTGCTTGGTGGAGTACGCAGGACAGATCTTCTGTGTTGGGGTTATTGTATGTGAGTTGCAGGCATTCTGGTGTATTGTTTGCTGGGTGATTGCTATAAGTCCCTGCTCTGTAATCTGTCAAAAAGCTGGTGGGCATACACATGGTTGTAGGTACTGCAAATTCTGTGGTCATGGGCTTTGTCTCTATGCCAATTAATGGGTCTACACTCATAAGTCCTCCACACATCCACATTTCATGATATGTTAGATCGTGTAGTGTTCTGAAGTCCTCATCAAACACTGTGACATTGCTGGAATTTTCAGGGCTAAAAGCTGGGGCATCTTGGTGTGCTGTTTGCTGGTTTTCCATGACTTCAGGAAAGAAAGATTCTAATAATTGATCCTGTGCACTTACTTCAGATGCAGCCATTTGGGTACATGGCAATTTTTGGAAACAGTCAAAATCCAATGTTTCTGCTCCAAAATTATCTTCGTTTGAAGCGTACTCTGGCCTATTCATGGACGTTCTTTTGCTTTTGCCTGGATCTTCGTCAGGGCAGCCACTGGAATCATTAAGAAATCTATGAGAGTTGGGATCTACTCCCATGTGAATTAATTTCTTCTTTATGCAGGAGTTCCAGAAATTTTTTATCTCGTTATCAGTTCGGCCAGGCAATTGTCTTGCAATCTGTGACCACCTGCAACATAACCGATCAGGTTAACTCGTTGGCAGAAGCCCTCAGGGATATTTGAAAGAAAGGAAACAGTCTTATAATAAGAAGAAAACCATGATATATAATAAGAAAACAAACTTGTAACACCATCGTTATTGTAGCAAACGATGAGAGCAGGGAGGGGTTTTACAATTAATTATGGAGTTGAAGTTGTAATAATGAAAGTTATATGTACAAACTGATGGGCATGTTTATTTTAAAATTGGAGTTTTAGAAATTTAATTCAATTATTATTAATTAATAGGTTGTATTTTTAATTTTTGCTGTATTTTTAATTTTTTTGTAATATTATGGATTTAATAATATTATGGATAAGGATTGAGATATAGTGATGTTTTTTGTATTCTTAATTTAATTAAAAAAAGTTATGTTTTTAGATGTTATATTTTTTCTATACAATTTTGGTAAAATGTATATATGTTTATTGTTAGGTTAGTTTATGTAAATTTGAGAACATATGGTTTTTTTTATAATATTTATCTCTATTGTGGCATATTTAAAGGCCTAAAAATTTCATATTAATTGGTCTTGGTGACCAACATCCTAGCAATGATGTATTTAGACGTCACCACTTCTCTTAGTTCCTAACATTTAATTTATATATTAAATGTTTTAAGATTAAAGTTAACATGGTTGGAAAGAATTCAAATATAATAGTTTAAAGTCACCTAGCTAGCTAAAAAACATTTTAACACTCCAAATAATCCCCATATTCAATTTATAAAATATAAATAACTAGATAATTTTAAGCCAACCTTAAATGAAAAATATTATTTATTAGTTTATTACTTAAAACTTGTATAGATCTATCCTAATTTCAAATCTACCAACCAATTATGAATTAAATTGCAAACCTTTCATAAAAATTTAAACATTTGAATAGATACTAAATTAAAATAAATCTAGATTTATCTATACTTATATAAAATAACATTTCAAAACATTAAAATAACTTAAAATACATTATTTATTATTAATTTTTACTTTATACCTAACATTTATTTTTACTTTATACATAACATTTAGTTTATTTAAATTTACATATAAAATAAAAACAAAATTTCAAATCTGGATGAAATTATTGGAATATATAAAATTCAATTATAAAATAATAGGTGAATATTTAATAATGGTTATAAATAAATTATTTTTAAACAAAAATATGTTAAATCAACCAAAACCAACCCTTGAAAAAACCATACTCATTTACATAAAATTACCTTCTTTTTTCAAAACAAATTCCCTCCATTCTCTATTGAGATTGGTCTCAATAATATTTCAAAGCTCTGTTTGAAAATTGTTAAATAAACTTGAAAACCCTTAAATAACAATAGATATGGTACCTATTTCCAATAATAGCATGCATTTCAATGATAGTTCTCTCTTCAAGCAACGAGAACCTGCCTCGTTTCAGACCTGGCCTCAAATAATTGATCCATCGAAGCCTGCAACTCTTTCCACATCGTTGCAGCCCTTTGAACAGTGAAGACAATCCAGTCAAACAATTGTTACTTTCTGGACTCTATCTATTTGAAATCTAGATGGCAGGGGCTGCTTACCTGCTTGCTTGGGCACTGAGCTCCAGCACCCATGCCCATATTTTGTAACATAAGCTTTCAATAACCTGTCCTCCTCCGGAGACCATAACCCTTTCTTGAATTTCTGCTTCTCACAGCAAGAATGGCAGCCCATGACTGATTCTCTGCAATTAGTACGTGGTGTACAAACTTCTGGATTGGGAGAATCAGACTTCAATCTTCATCAGAGCTGGATTGGGAGAATCAGACTTCAATCTTCATCAGAGCTGGATTGGGAGAATCATGACTCTGTGTTTGAATTTTCATCACGTCGATATTTTTATACAAAAAAACCCTAATTAGGTTAGAGTCGCCGACATGGAAACTTGCGTTATACTTCCATGCCGACGGAATCTTCCGACAATATTGAAAACAGTGGCAAACCCTAAACCCTAATTTGGTATTAGACTTTCTTGTCAATCAACGCCGCCGCCATTTCAACTTTTCGGAATACCATTTGTGGAACTGAACCCATTCTGATCAATTGGATGGGTCGGCCTCTGATCCCCGATATCATCTAATTTCATTTTATGCACCAAATTAGTAAACCTGGATGCCCCTTATTTTACATTTTCGCTTTCTAATTTCGAAAGTGTTGTGATTTCCAAGGAAACCACTGTCGCAAAAATATTCAAATTCTGGAGCAAACACGGCTGGTTGGCAGCATGGCACGATCCCTTCAGCAAACCTAATTGATTATCCGTAGTTTTTGTTTGAATTTTAACCAGACTATATGTGATTGATGGACCATTTAAACTATATGTGTGACTTGAGGCATATATCAACAGTCTCTCTCACTCCTAGTGAATCGTACACCACATACCAGTGTGTATGAAGTTGCAGGTCTCAGGTCCCGCCATTGCAGTTATAGAAAGCGTCTTTCTTCATTTCATCCTGAAATGGAAACCTTCCATTATGCACATTTTACGCATTTCCAGCACGACAAGTAAAAGCAACCACACATCAGCTTCGGAAAGGGATTTCAAAAAAGTTTTCCTTCCATGCAAAGCATTTTTCCATGGAAAATATGGAGAGATTATCTCCTTTGTCACTTGGTTATTTTTTTTTTTCCTTGGCAACATGTGGTTTATGTGTGATTAACAACCCTTCTCGTTATTGGATTCAAACTCCTTATATGTACCTAATGTAACTTTCAAACGTGGTTGGTACAAAATGATAATATAAAGGTAATGTCATGATATTGGTAAAAAATGATAATATAAAACTAATGTAACTTTCAAACGTACCCTATGTGATATCGGTACAAAATGATAATGTAAAGGTAATGTCATGATATTGGTAAAAAAATAATAATATAAAGGTAATGTCATTGTTATAGAAATCAGGGCAGATCCATTTTCTTTCAAAGCTATTTAGATAGATCAAGTCTTTTTGAAATATATAGTTGTAGAGAGAAAACTTATATTCAGAACCAAAAAAATTGAGACTTTGAAGCTCTTGGCCCCTTGAATCCCATTGTTGTGCTGATCTTAACAATTTATCTGTAGGAAAATAATAGAATATATATTTAATAGACACTTTTTTTTTTTAATAATATAATACATATTCAATAGACACTTCTTTTTTTTAAATTATCATTTTAACAAGACACAAAGATAATTGATAAGGTGCTAGCAAGCATGGTTCCTTCAAAGATCTTATTGTGCTCATATTACTAAAAAAAAATTCATATTATTCAATCACAAACCAGAGATACATGCCACATAAATAGTATTTTATGAGATCCAACAATTTGTAAAGAGATTACCGTTGAGAAAATATCTCAACAAGACAATTCACTCAACAAACAAATCCTATCTATATACTAATGTAAGCATTATTCCAAGCGGAAGTTCATCCAAATGTGGTATATGAGGCAATGGATTTTTTCCTAATGTTAGCACCTTGTAATTGAACCTCTAGGCTGAGAAAAGGTTTATAGGGGTAACCACAAACCTCTTTGGGCTAGAAATTGGTCCTTTCTAATCGAAGGGGGCTCGCTCACTAAAAAATGTTCATATGTAAGGAACGCTAAAACTTAAGGACACCTGACACAAACCGAATCTTAAAAAAAAGGTAAATTTTAATGATGATGGTTGGTAGGTAAATTTTAATGATGATGGTTGGTAGACTTGAGAGAAAAGGCCACTGGACATGAAACCATAATTTAGTCTTCTACACAAAAATACCAGTGCTTACATAAGACATTTGTAAAATCAGAGGCAAGGTAGGTACATATTTCATAGTTATAACATCAGTTGTAGCATAGTGAATATATTTTGGAAGACACTAGAAAATACACAACAATATCTAATTACATGTTAACATAGCACTGCATGAATTCTGAAACATACATTTCTGACCAAATATCGAGAAGAAAAACAATGATGGAGCACCTAACCAGGGGTGAATTCTATCACAATCAAGAAAAAAAATTATTCAGAGCATCCACATATATGAATTTTGAAAAATTTCTTTAGAGGACGAATTTCAAAGAGAGAATGTAACATAACATTGAGATTAACACAATATATAAGAAGGAGCACAAAACTCAAAACACATACCATATGAATCTCTGAAATCAAAGTGACAAAACTTTCCACTAATATTTTATTCAAGTATCAGTAAGCTTATGCACAAGTCTTCTCGAAATCCGAACCCTTTCTTTATGTTTTATTTTTGTAGAAATTTGAATAATAGATAACTTATTCATCGAGATTATCCTGATCACACACTATTTGAGCTTCATGCATAATACATAACCTCTTCTACTATTGATCATCAATTTGCGGAATTAAAAACAATCGCATGCGCACATTAAAACCATAAACAATCACACATATAAACACAATATTTATGGGAAAGCTTAAAGCTGAAAACCCCCAACTATCTGTATATTATAATGATAGAGATCATGTAACAATCATAGTACAAACTCCTCACAAGCTCTCAGCACTATCTCCAATTGTTACACACTACACAAGCTCAGATCATACAAAACACTTGCTCCAATCTGCTCCACCTGTTAGCCTGCCTCTACTGCGCAATACAATATGGATAAGCATTAGATCCAAGTTCAAATCCCACCAGTATGTACTGCACAATCCTCATTGGCATCTCCATCAATGTGTGTGCAAATCTCATGCACCAGTATAGTCACAACTGATAGTCACACTGCTCTTTCACCTACCTCTCCACTGGTCTCCACTGAAACTGTCCATGCACTGCAGTTAACTGATGTATTCATTAGTTGATTTATGAGTTAATAATTAGTGAATTAATTAATAATTAATTCACACCACTCATCACTAGTGTATTTATCAGTTAGACTAAATACAACTAGTTCAACTAAGTTAAACCGAACACAACTCCACCAACCGTCTCATCAACTCCACCAAACTCTGCCACATGAGTTCTAACTGAAGTCAACCATGCAATAGCTCAACTAACCCTTAGGAAAAGCGTATTTCCTTCTGTCAGCTGCATGTGCCACATCCAAGCATCAAACTGAAGTGATCCAAGAGGATAAGATAATGTTTATAGTCTAAATATTATTAAGGGTTAATAATATTTGACTGTTCTATTTTTAGCCCGGCAGTCTAAAAATAGAAACCGCCCAATGTCTAAAAATAGAGGTCCATCTATTTTTACCAACTCGACCAATCATCCATAAATAGCATCCTGCAACTCATAGACCATGATCCATGTGTCTAAAAATAGACATAGTCTAAAAATAGACTTTGCGCCAAAAATAGCCTGCGGGCCCACTTAGTGAAGGCGACTTCTTTTCACTAAGCTCCATCATCTTGTTGCATTTTCAACACTCCCTCTCAACAAGATATGGATTATCTGCAACCCCTATCCTACCTCTGTGGTATTCGAATTTGCTCCTCGTGAGCGCCTTCGTCAAGATATCAGCATCCTGATCCTCCGTGGGAATGTATGAAAGTAACATGATTCTCCGCTGCACACAATCTCTGATATGATGGTACCTGATGTCGATGCGTTTGGATCTATCATGAAATACTAGATTAGCCGAGAGTTTAATGCAATCGATTATCACAATAAATCACGCAGCACTAAGTGTGAACCGAACAACCTCGACCAGATCTTCCTCATCCATATAGCTCCCGGCGATGCAGCTGCCAAATCCGCTGCCATATACTTCTCCGCTGAATCGAGTGCCACGAGCTCGCTTCCCCGCCGTACCAAGAAACTGCTGTCGACCCGATACTAAAAATCCCTCCAGATGTGCTCTTTCTATCCATTGGGCTCCCTGCCCAATCTGCACCGTGAAGCCACACAGCTTCACCTCATCGGACTGTCTGTACCATAATCCATATCCCGATGTGCCTATGAGATATCTCAATACATACTTTCCTGCCTTCCAGAAGAGCTTGGTTGGCTTAACCATAGCTTGTGAAAGCTGGTTAACAACATAGCCTATGTCCGGTCGTGTATTGACCAGATACATAAGCGAGCCCACCAACTGCCGATAAACAAGCATCCACTACCTCTGTCGAAGTAGCATCCTCCTTCCTCCATCCACTAGGAAGAGGAGTATCAACAGGCTTGCAACCATGCATGTTGAACTTCTCCAGTATCTCCAGGGCATACTTGCCTTGAGAAACAAACAGTCCATCACTGTGCTGCCAAATTTCCAATCCCAGGAAATAATGAAGGAGGCCCAAGTCTTTCATCTCAAACTCCTTTGCAAGATCATCCTTACTTGAGAGTATCAACAGTTCATCACTCGTCAAAATCAAATCATCTACATAAAGTACAATGATCAGAAAATTACCCTCCACCACTATCTGGTATAGGCTGGGATCCACCTCACTCTTGGAGAATCCAAGTCCAGTGAAATAACCGTCTATCCGTGTACCAAGCACGAGGTGCTTGTTTCAACCCATACAGTGCTCTCTTGAGCCTGCACACATGCGACTCGCTGCTGAGGATCTCAAAACCTTCAGGTTGCTATATGTACACCTCCTCCTCAATGACTCCGTTGAGGAAAGCAGTCTTCACATCCATCTGATGAATGTGCCAACCCATCTGCGCTGAGAGAGCAAGGATGGTCCGTATGGAAGAATACCTTGCGACAGGTGCAAAGGTTTCTTCATAGTCAATCCCCTCGATCTGTGAGAAGCCCCGGGCAACAAATCTTGCCTTATACTTCTCAACGCTCCCATCAGCAACTTGCTTCACTTTGTAGATCCATCTCGAACCTAGCATTGATTTCCCTTCCGGCCTTGGGACAATCTCCCATGCACTGTTTCTGACAATCGAATCATACTCTTCCACCATGGCATCTACCCATGCGGGATCCTCCACAACTTCCTCGAAATAGGATGGCTCCGTCACGATACACTTGCTCATCAGAGCCATGTATCCGCACGGCCAGTGACCGTATCGTCCGTGCTGGTGGCCGTAGGTGGTCCTACAACCTTCTCTGCATCTTGAGCCAATCGCTCAACTTCTGTAGTGCGCTTCTGCCCTTTGATGGTTGGCGCTGCATGAGTGGTCTCTTCCACTCCATGAACCTCCTCTTGTGGCTGATCCACATCTTGAGGCTCATCCTTAGGAACTAATAGCTCCTCCTATGCATGCAAGTGTAGCTCCCTCTCAAGCGAACACTTCATGGCTTTCTCCTCCTGAAATTTGATATCCCGTCGCACAACAGTCTTGCGACTGTCTTGAAAATACACACGATAGTTGTGGGGTGTATCAGTGTACCCCACAAATATCCCAACCTCCGCGGTCAGCTCCAGCTTCTTCCTGGAATCCTTCGTCACATGAATGTAAACAGGTGAACCAAAAATCCTCAAATGGGAAATATCAGGTCTCTTACCAGAAAACGTCTCCTCAGGTGTACTCATGCCAAGTATCCTGTGAGGACAACGGTTCTGCACATATACTGCAATATTGCATGCCTCCGCCCACAAGTGAATGGGTAGGCCCTGATCATGCAACATCGCTCGTGCAGCACCCACGATCGTTTTGTTCTTCTGCTCAGCAACCCCGTTCTGCTGTGGGTTATGAGGTGCTATGAGCTCTCTTCGAATTCCTTCTGCACTGCAAAAGTCCTTGAATTCGCCCGAGATGAATTCACCACCATTGTCGCTCCTAAGAGCCTTCACCTGCTTCCCCGATTCTTTCTCAACCAGTCCCTTGAACTCACAGAACTTTGAGTATGTCTCGCTCTTCTTCTGCATGAAGAAGATCCAGCACTTCCAAGAAAAATCATCAACAAAGATCACATACTACCTGTGCTTTGCTTTCGAAGCTACTGAGAAAGGTCCACACACATCTGTGTGAATTCTCTCAAGGATCGTCGTTGCGCGACTATCCTTCTCGTGAAAGGTGGCTTTCACAAATTTTCCCAAGGTACACCCCTTGCACTGATCTGACTGCGCAAGAGTGCCTTTAGGAAGCCCAGTAGAAATCTGCTGCAGTATCTTCAAAGCTCCATGGTGAAGGTGGCCCAATCTCTGATGCCACAACTCGCCATCATCCAGGCTCACCACTCCTTCTGCCTTGCCTGCCATTGCTGCGCATCCATCTACCTACAATTGATAAAGGTTCTTAACTCGAACCCTTATCCTCCAGGTCTCACCAGTTTCCTTACTGCGTAGGAAAGCCTTTCTCTCGCTAAAGACAACATCATATCCCTTGTCTTCTAACATCGCCACAGAGATAAGATTCTTCTTCAATCCTGGAATATGCATCACTTCCTTCAATATGAAGGGTTTACCACAATCCCTCTCAAAGGAAATGGTACCGATACTGGTCGCACTGTATCTACCATCATCACCCATCTTGATGTGCACTCCAAGATCTTTCTCATCCAGATCATTAAACAAATATCGATCTCCTGTCATGTGAAAAGACGCACCACTGTCCACAAACCATACTAATCCTGCCACACTTGAGACCAAGCATGCGATCAGCGAAAAATCCAGCTCAAACTGCGAGGCTAAGGCATCTCCAGCTGCAGATCCAGCAGCCTGCTTATTTTTCTTCTTCTGCGGACAATTTGTGGCATAATGTCCGTGTTGGTGACAGTGAAAGCACTTCACCTTGGACATGCCCGTCTTCTTGCCTTTCGCACCAGAATGAGAAGCTTTCTTACTCTTCCCCTTCTTTGCTTTGGAAGCCAAAGCACAATTCTCTTCATCAGAGTTCTTTGATGACGATCCGTCCCTGTTACTCCGCCTTATCTCCTCTTGCACAAGATTCGACCAAAGTCACTCCCATCCTGGCAATTTCTCCCGACCATTGATAGAGTCCTGATAGGACTGCCAACTCTTCGGAAGCCCAAGGAGAGCCAAGCTCACCAAGTCCTCATCATCTACAGTCACCCCCACACTTCCCAACTCATCCATGCATTGGATGAACTTCGTGAGGTACTTGGGCATACTGTTGCCTTTCTCCATCTTTATGTTTCTGAGTTTATCCTTGAGCGCCAACTTCCTCTGGTCGCTCTTGCTTTGGAATAAATCTGTCAACGCTTTCCACATCAAGTATGGAGAAGCTTTACCATGCAGGCTGGACACTATGTGATCCTTCATGCCCTCCAACAGAATCCTTCGACACTTTGTTGTCTTCTTTTTCCAAGCCTCAACTAAGGCAGCATCGCTAGAAGTAGGCTTTGGGACTTTTGCATCTATGAACTCCTTCAACCCATTGTCATACAGCACCGCCTCCATCCTATCCTTCCATGCAATATAATTTGAGTTGCCTTCAAGGGCATACTCCAATCGCAATTCGTTGAAAGACATCTCAACTTCGACACCAAGAAAACACTGCTGCAAATTCGAATTCCACCAGCACAAAACTCAACCGCTTCAATGTTCTGCAATTGCTCCAATGATCAATACTGCTCTGATACCATGTAGAAATTTGAATAATAGATAAATTATTCACCAAGATTATCCTGATCACACACTATTTGAGCTTCATGCATAATACATAACCTCTTCTACTATTGATCATCAATTTGCGGAATTAAAAACAATCGCATGCGCACATTAAAACCATAAACAATCACACATATAAACACAGTATTTATGGGAAAGCTTAAAGCTAAAAACCCCCAACTACCTGTATATTATAATGATAGAGATCATGTAACAATACATAGCACAAAGCTACTCACAAGCTCTCAGCACTATCTCACATGCTACACACTACACAAGCTCAAATCAAGCAAGTTACATGCTCAAATCTCCTCCACCTGTTAGCCAGCCTCTACTGTGCAATCTAATATGGAAAAACATGAGATCCAAGTTCGAATCCCACCAAGATGTACTGCGCAATCCTCATTGGCTTCTCAATCAATGTGTGTGCAAATATCATGCACCAGTATAGTCACAACTGATAGTCACACTGCTCTTTCACCTAACCTCTCCACTGGTCTCCACTGAAACTGTCCATGCACTACAGTTAACTGATGTATTCATTAGTTGATTTATGAGTTAATAATTAGTGAATTAATTAATAATTAATTCACACCACTCTCACTAATTGTATCAATCAATTAGACTAGATACAACTAGCTCAACTAAGTTAAACTGAACACAACTCCATTAACTGTCTCAACAACTCCACCAAACTCTGTCACATGAGTTCTAACTGAAGTCAACCATGCAATAGCTCCACTAAACCCTAGGAATAACGTAATTACTTCTGTCAGTTGCATGTGCCACATCCAGGCATCAAACTAAAGTGTTCCAAGAGGATAAGATAATGTTTATAGTCCAAATATTATTAAGAGCTAATAATATTCGACATATCTATTTTTAGACTGGCAATCTAAAAATAGATTCCGCCCAGTATGTCTAAAAATAGAAGTCCATATATTTTTCCCGACTTGACCAACTATCCACAAATAGCAACCTACAACTCATAGAACACGATCCATATGTATAAAAATAGACGTAGTCTAAAAATAGACTTTGCGCCAAAAATAGCCTGCGGGCCCATTTAGTGAAGGCGACTCCTTTCCACTAAGCTCCTCATCTTGTTGCAATCTCAACAATTTTGTTTTTATACATTTGGAAAAATGAAAAACATAACTAGATACATTGTATCTGTTATCCACTGAGTGGATTGAAACATAAATGAGTTTAGAAACATCAAGCTTTTAAAACTAAAAGCTACAACATTATCTTAAAAAAAACAACCTTATCTTATCTACTTAACTGATCTTTATCTATTCATTCTATATCTATCCTTGACATCATAGTTCCGGAACTAACTAAAAAGGCAGAAACAACTGAAAACTGAATTGCACAATAAATAGTGAGTTGTGTAGCAATTAGGCGGTGAAGTCAAGCTCAGCAAAGACACATATTGTACTGACTGAAAAAAAGTTGATGGAGATGATGACGAGGTTGTCGAGTTGGAGAGGAACCCATCTAAGACCTCTTTCCACATGTGCAAAGCTCAAAATTACCCAGTCAACACCTTACGCAACAAAATTTTAATTTCAGAGTTTTAATTGTCTTTCCCACTCCAAAACAAAACAAAGTCCAACACATTATCACTCCCAACAAAAATCAAAATTACAAAAATTCTCACAATGTCCCTAAAAAATTAGTAACCCTTGGAAACTACACAATGAGCTTAGCTATTAAAGTGAAATTTTAGCAAATGATAGAGTATGTGATCAGACACCCAAATTGCGTCCTTCTCATTTTGCTAGATGAAGGCTTAGTCTCTTTGTTGGAGGTCTTCTTAGCTTCCCTAGATAGTTGTGGTTGTGGTTTTGTAGGTACATTTCCAGATGTCTGTTTGAACTTCGTTAACTAACTCCTGGCCCTTGACAAATTTTACTTCAGTACCCTCAATCTCCTCCTCATAATCAAATTTCTAGGATAGTAACTCTTTACCTGTATATGTACAAGAAGAGTCCATTTAAGCATCACCTGAGCCTTTGTGAGTGTCTTTGTAGTTTCTGCTACCTAGACATTAGCTTCTACAAGGGTATCCTTACTAGCCTCCTTGAAATCTTCATTATCCTCCATTATTTATATAACATGTTATTGCCACTCTTAAATTTCTTCAAATAGCCTTTGATATTCTTTTCACTTGTCAAATTTTGGTCTCTCTACTCACTGAAAATTCTCCCTCATATTCTATTTCCACCTAGTTGTTGATATTTTCATGGGCCTTATTTGCCACATTTTGGATTCCCTTACCTCCTCATCAATCACTTCTTTTCCCTTTTCCTAAGTTGTGGGTCTATGAGGCTTCTTAGACATGTCACTTTATTTTTTTTGAGCCAATTTTGTTGTTGTGTGCCTAAGCTCCTTATTTTCTTTTTGTAAATAGGAAATTATGAGATTGACCTTGGCAAGGCTATCTTGTAATTTTTTGAATTCAAGCTCTTTTTCCTCCATTTGAATATTGTGTTCCTCCCTTGTACACTACTCTAGCATGTATTATGAAATATCAATGGTTTGTTGAGGAATTGGCTCCTCAATAAATTGTTTTGTAGAAGACCTTGTTCTCAATCTAATCCTAAACCTAAATAAAAATTGTGCTTCTATATGTGCCATTTGAATTTTGTCTTTTCCCTTTCTAGCTGCCTTCTTGTCCTTCATTGATGTTTTCATTGTTTCTTCAGTATTGGGATCTTCCTCATGTGTTTGTATTTGAGAGATGTCTACATTAGCCAATAAACCTGCATTTTATAGAAAACTATCCCAGGACATATTTCTCTTCTCCAACTCATGTAAAACTAGAAACTTGATCAATGGAAAGTGAAAAAGGCTAGGAAAGTGTTTGCCTCTTTTTTACGGTACCCTCTCTTCCATTTTGCCTAGACTTTTAAACAGGTAATTTGGAAAACTAAAACTCCTCTTAGAAGTGAAATGCATGAGAAATATGATATGCTACTGATACACCTTACTAAAGCGGCCCTCACATGTGAATTATCTCTAGATCACCTTTAATAATTGAATGTAATGGTTTAACAAATATGTCCTTGGAAATGTGGTATCATACTTGTCCTTAATTGTCCTTGAATTGGTGTTTGAAAAATTCTTCAAAGTGTGATAGCTCCAATTCCTGCCCTTTAAACCAACTCTCACCTTTTGCAAGGATTTTTGTAGCTTCATAAATGGTTTTCTCAGACACTAAAAACTCCAAAATACCAATTTTTACTTTATCTCCTTTGAAGTTAAGAGAAAAATGCTTGCAAGTTCTAGATGATGGCTATGAGTCTGAATTTTTTCACAAAACAATATAGTTACATAGCAATTCGTCACTATACTTTTACTCCCCATTCCTGATCCTAGAGACCCCTAACAGTAACCCCTGTGTCTATTTTCCATCATGAAAATATGCCTTCATGTCCTTTTCAGCACAATGAATAAACTCTATGTTGACCATTATTGAAGCAACTCCTTGAAAACCTAATTATCTGGAGTGGCGCGCCCTCTCCGTGTCTTGCTCACATCGATGGCCTCTTTTAGGTCTAGGGCGGTACCGATCGGCAATGGAATGAGGATCATATTTGCATCGATCCTCTTCTGGAAAGTTTTTTTAAAATGGAAGTGAAGCTTCTAGATCTGGAAGCTTTGTGCCAGAGACCTGGTTGTTTGTTCCTGAGGATAGAGTTGAGCTTCTCTCTTTGGGCTCTTTTTTTCCTACAAAAGTGTAACCACCCAAAAGTATAACCCATTTCCCCACCTAAAGTGGATCCATATTCCCTCCTCCTTTGTTATATAATGGAAAATCTCCCATAGCTCTGCTAGTTAGAACAAAGATAGAAGAACAACAGAGAGATATTTTGTTGTTATAGGCATCGAGCGAGAGTTGAGACTTTTTCCCTTCACATCAAGTTGAAAGAGCTCTTTGAAGATGTGCCTGGAACAGGACCTGTCGAAGGAGAGTTTTGACATCAAGGCGTAGGTTGTAACTCCCCCTCTCTATTTCAATATAATACAATTGGTTCATGCTTTCCATTCTTGTCTTTAATGTGTGATTGAATTCTTAGTTTTCCTTGATCAACTAGTTAGGTTTTATATGAAAAATATATGTTATTATTTCATGTTTGTTGTTGTTTGATCCCTTGTGTAGGTAACCGAGCACCAACGACGGTGAAGATATGACCACGGAATGCGAAGGACCAAAGGATTAAAATGAGAATTAGCATCAAATTGAGGTAGGTGATCTATTCATGATCTGCATGCATTTACAACCTAGGAAAGTAGGCTTCTAATTGTTCCCTGTTGTTGCTAGACCCATTCTAGGGCTAGAGGGATCGTCTCTATCTGCAGAGAGGATTTTCCTACATAAAAAATTGGCGACTCCACTGGGGAGTGCTAGCCTTTCAGTGTTCTATTTTCTATTTGATTTCTTGTCTTGTCTTCTATTTTCATCGAGTGTCCATATCCTTGTCTCTGTAGCTCATATAATTGATTATAGACCTTTATCTCTTTGCTGAAGTGATAAGCCTGGTGTCAGTTTAGAAAACCATTTTATTTTTTAATATTTTCCTTGATCGGCGCTGGTATTTCTCTGATAGTCGCATCGATCAGTGTTGTATCCATTTTACATAGTCGCGCTTTTACCCTTCCATCGCAGGTTGCGGCCTAACAGTCACGCTAATTCTTGTGTGTGACTTTTTTAGGGTTTTATTCATTTGGTTCACCAATGAGTCTAATCCTTCTGAGTGTACTTGCTTGTTTGAGTTGCTCTATTGCTTCTCTGTTCAGTGACATTTTTGGTTCGAGTTTTAAACCTTTGGTTGTCTCTTTTGTAAAGTTATTGCATCCTTGTCTTCCTGGGCTTTCTAGGTGTCCTCAAGCCATCTGAGTAGTTTTTTACTTTGTTTAATTCCAAACTTCTCATTGAATCAATTCTTGTCATCCCTTTCAGGCTTAGTGTTTGATTGGGTTTCGTCTTCTAGTCAGTTCTCATGGATATAATTTTTCAAGTGTCAACTCTGAATTCATTTGAGTTTATATTCGCCATCAAGCATAAATTACAATTTATTGTGTCCAACTAAAGTTTGTTTTCTTTGAGTGATTAATCAGTGTGTGAATGAAGGGTGCTTTTTTTTGAAGAAAATGGTTTGTCTCTCTTTGATTTTCGAAATCTTTGCCTCTTGCATGCATGTTTGAGATATTTCATTAGTACTCAAAGAATTATTGATTAATTCGCATTCTACATTTCGCATTGTGCTTATAAGAAAAATACAAAAATATTTTTTTCTTGTTTCATTTCACTTTAGAAAATGAAAATCTCATTTCGATTCGCTTTTTAGTGCATTTGGTGAAAGGAAGAAAATTGTAAAATTTTTGTTTCGCTTTAAACATTCTGCACTTCAAGAGAAAAGTGAATGTAGTTTTATGCATTTATTTTGTGTCTGCATTGATTGTGTGAGTTTCTCTCTCACTCATTAACGTAGGATTCATCAAAATCAATGGTTCTTTTCTCATTTTTCTGCATTTTAGGGGTTCAAATGACATCGGTAGGAATTTGAAACCGAGACTTAATCCAAGGTCAACCTTAAAATTTATTCAATCAATCTAAGGAGCATTTGGAAACTAACAAATCACATTTATAGGTCTAGGCTAGAGATGTGTTCTGGCATCGTTAAGGGTATGAGATTTCGCTAACAGTCTGCATTATAACCTGGGGGTGATATCCCGTCCCATGTATGGAAGTATATTGATGTATGAAAGTATATTTTGGGATGATCTCATTGAACGGTTACACATCAAATAGCACTACTACGAATTTGGACTCCCACGTACCGTCGTGTATATTTTGGGAGACACCACTAGGTTGCAAACTTGTCATAGGTAACTAAGTCGACCGCCTTGTAGACATGATACACCAAACACAACATTCGAGGAGATTAGCTATCATACATTAAGTCCTTGGTCATTTATCTTTCATTTTATCACTAAGGTGTATGTTTCAGTTCATGGCTACCTGGTAATCCTTTTTGCCTAGCTTACCCCTTTTTGATCTATGTATTTTTTTTCTAAAATTAATTGGCCACGATCACATGGCTTACCTATTAAAATATTTATGGGCCTCATCATAAGTAACTCCTTATAAAGATATTATTTAAAGCCTTGAATTAATCATCTTTCTCCTATTCTATTTTTTGAGATAAGATCATCGTGGTTGAATGACCAAGTTCAGTTTCCTCTCCATCCACTCCTTCAAAGATACATTGTTTGGTGTCTCTTCTAATTCTCCACCTTCAACTGGGATTCAAACTGATGAGTTCACTCTCGTTCTGATTATTCAACCACTCACCTTTCGATCTCCTCTTGATGTGCTTGTAGGCTATGTTTCCTACCCTTCGAATCCATTATTTGATTCCATTGAAATCTCCCATCAATGGCCCTATAGTCCATACGATACACCTAGTGTACCGATTGTGAATTCACCACGTCCATCTCGAAGTGTTTCCCTTCATTTATACTTGATGGCTTCCGAGGGAGAATTTTAATCCCCTCTGGATGTTTCAAGCACCATCAGTGGTGTAGCTAAGACTATATATGAGGTAACCCAATTCCCTCCTGAAGGCTTTCCCTATGTGATGACTCAGCCTTCCTCCCAGCCATATATTCTGCAGAATTACACCTCGTTGGGACACTTGATCTCGAGTATGTCAAGTGGTACGCCTTTGTATTACAATACTATTTGGTAGAATACTGAAGTATCTGACCTTGGTCCGATTGTTTCCAATGTAACCGTTTCCATGCTTGCTTGAACTATAGTCACGCCTACTTATGCAAAGCCAATTGTTTGCACAGGTGTTTTAGCGCCTTCTATCAGTACTTCGGTGTCAATCCCATCAACTTTAGTTTCTGGAGGAGGTCCTACCCTGTCGAATGTTTCCCAACCTACCATTGGACCATCTGTGAGTGGATCTTCAACTTAAATTCTGGGTTCCTCTCAAGCCAATGGTAGCATTCCTATGCATGTTGGATCGTCGGGTCCAACAGGGTCCAAATATGATCAATATCATCAATTTTCACAGAGTCTTAACCAGCAAAATTATCTCCTGTATGGTTCCCAACAATTTCAAACTCGGTTGGTAAATCCTCATGGATTTCAAGGGGAACCCGGCGTTTAGCCAAGGGGTCACATCTATCAACAGGGTTTTACCTATGGTCAAAATCGAACTTATGGACCACAAGGGAAACCTTTCATACAATAGGAAATTCCTTACGTACAACCTAATCAACCTTTTGTTCATCAAGGTAAATTTTCCTATTTTCATCAAGGACAACCTTCTGATCAACCAAGTAAACCCCAATTTCAGTAGGGTTAGCCTTTTGTCCAGCAAGGGCAACCCTCTGTTCAACCAAATCTGGTGTTTGTTCAGCTAGGTCCTGAGGTACAACCTGGTCCTTAGGTACAACCTGGCCCATAGGTACAACCTGGTCCTTAGGCACAACCTGGTCCTTAGGCACAACCTGGTCCTCAAGCGCAACCTGGTCCTCAGGTACAACCTATTCCTTAGGCGAAACCTAGTCAACCTCAACAACTTCAAGGTATGGTCCAGAAATCCCAGGGTCAACCTCAGGGCAATCCATACCAAACCTTCCAACAGCCACAAAATTCGTATGTTGTGAACTATGGTCAACCTGGACCTTAGTGCTCTACTGTAGGTTAGAATCCATTTTTGGGTCAGCAACTTGGATATGGTCAGAATCCATGAGCTTTCAACCCTTATGGACAGTATCAAGGTTTCAATCCTTATGGGAAAAACCCTTTGGGGGAGAACCCTTGGGGGAAAAATTTCTCCCAGGGTCGGTTGGCATCCACAAATGGACATGTATCAAAGACCAAACACCATGTCTTTCAATCCGCAATTGCCATTTCTCGCGACGTTGGATCTTCTTGATGTGTCAAGATTGACCAATGATCCAATTCTTCACAATATGTATTGGTTCCCAGTTCCAACCAAAATTCTAAGCAATTGCCCCAATCTTGAAGGCAAATTTGGGGAAGACCCCCAGGTGCATGTTATGATGTACCATCTTTGGTGCTCCTCCAATTCCTAGGTCGACGATTCCATCCATTTACATCTCTTTCAAAGAATTTTGATTGATGTCGCTGTAAAGTGGTACATTGAAATTCCGCACAAGACATTTCAGGATTTAAATTCCTTAGCCATGGCCTTCCCTACGCATTTTCAGTTTCCTGTTCATTATGAAACAGGAACCCACCCCCTAACATCACTAAAGAAAAATATTTCTATGCATATGTCTAATCATATCCATGAATGGAGAAGGCGTTTTCGTTTGATCAAATTTGACATTCCTGATCAACTACTAATAGAATGTTTTACCAAATCATTCTCCAATCAGATCGCTAAGGATATCGCTATGGGGGCAGCTGTCATAGAAGATCAAGCCATAGCTTGTGCCCAGTATCTCAATCTTATTTACTCTCAATCCCACACATTATATGGTATCTTGCCTAATGCTCTACGCTCGAGTTCTCAGTTTTTAGCCTCAAAAGCTTCGGTGATACCACTGGTAGATGACATCATTAGTTTTATTTCCTAGACTTCACAGAAGCCTTCTACTTCTATGCAAAAATCATCTTCTTTCTCCAACTATGTTCCTCAGAATCCCCTGAATCCTGGAAAAACTTCATAGGTTAACGTCGTTTAGTCTTCTGCGGCCGATTAATCCTCTAAAGGTAAAAATAAGGGCAAAGGAAAATCTAAATTTGATGCCCCAAAATAGGATTCCTCCAAACCTCACACTGATGATGGAGCTAAACCTAAACCGAAGTATCCTTGCCTGATATGTGATGACGAGCATTACACCAAGGACTGTCCACGATGGGCAGAGGTGATTTGATTTCTGAAAGGTGCCCAAGGGACTCTAGCTATTCTTAAGGAACCGTTTCCATCACAGCAGACTCAAATGTTGGAACAACCCCAATCTTCCACCCGTTTTGGTTCTCAAGTCTTCATGATGAATGGTACTGCACCCATATCTATCACTACTAGATCTAAATATTATGAGAAACTGCGTCAGAAAACAGGGAAAGAAATCATTGATGCTCCTACTCCTTCTCCCTTGCCCATTTTTTTCCCTCTTCATATTGAAAGGCCTAGTTCTGATGCCATTGTACGACCACCTTCTAAAGGTGTGCTCTGCAAGTCATCCTATAATCTGAACGCCCACGCCGCTCAACATTAAAATATTATTGAATATTAGGCTCAGGCGCCATCTGCTATGTTCGTGCTAGAGGTACTTCGGAGTTTTCCATCATAACAAAATGCATTGTTATCCGCCATCAGAGGAGTTGATCCGGCCGATTCAAGCCTTATTACTTTCGATCTGGAGCTTCCGGCATCTCCTTCATCAACTTGCTCTTATTATCCAAGTTAGTATTAATGGCAAGAATATCCATCGTGCAATCGTGGACGAAGGTGCATCCACATGCAATATGTCTGTTTTGTGTTGGAAAGCCATTGGTTCTCCAACTTTCATTCAGTCTCCAAATACTTTAGAGGCCTTCGACAAGAGAGATTCTTGTCCTTTTGGTATTCTTCCCAATTTTCCTATCATGTTGGAAGGAAAAACGGTCAACATTGAGGTTGAAGTTGTTTATGCAAAGCTCAATTAAAATCTTCTCCTAAGTCGTAGTTGGACTCACATTATGCTTTCTATGTCGTCCACTCTCTTTCACGTTCTCTATTTCCCGCATGAAGGAAAGATTATCATTGTTGATAAGTTGTCCTTTTTCGCTTAGACCATACCACCATGTCGTATGAGAGTGTTGGGGCAAGAATTTTCAAATATTCTACCCTTATGGGTCTATCTTCTCTTCCTCCACCAAACACATCTCAGGGCAATATTGTTTTCACTTATTCTGATCCCTGGATCATCCCTTCGCATAATCAGGTTGATTCATTTGGTGATGTGATGTTTTTAAGCCTGGTAGAGGTCAATTATTGTGAAATTGTCTCAGCTTTGGCTAATGGTTCCAAACATGCTACTTCTAGCATGCATTTTGATGCGTACTCCCAATCTTCTTGGCTCAGTTCCTCGGATTCATCTAATCCCCTAAATGAGACATTTCCATCTGATGAGAGTATCATGAAAACTATGTCTCTCAAGGAAACCCCTTGGAATGATATCCATCATCATTCGTTGTTTCTCCCGAGTCCTAGAGTAGCTCATTCGTGTCATGAAAATCTCACTCCCCATGTTCCGCATGACCCGCTCCCGGCCTCGATGTCAGCCCATGAGGTCTTTTCTAAGGGGAACATGGGTAGTATTACTGAGAATATGCCTATCGACATTTCTCTGAAACCAAGAATTGTCAAGAATATTGGGGTGACTTTCTCTCCAGATGAGGTCAAGCTCTATACTAGACTCTTTCAAGAATTTCGAAATTTTTTTGCATGGTCCTTGTTAGCCCCCTAATTTTCTCTCTTTTTTCCATTTTCCCCTTCCTAAATCATAACCATTTACCTTTTTTTTTACCTCTTTTATGCACCCTCATCTTGCACTAGTCCAAGCACGGTGACATATTTTGTATAGACTTTATTTTTTATACTTTTAATTCAACTTAGCATTAATTAATCATTTATTACATGATTTCTTACTTTTAATCACTCTTTGTTACGTATCGATATCTCCAATGTTTATTTGGTAGTTAGAGTACTTATCGTGACCGTTGATCCTAGTTCAGGATCAGATCTTACACCGTTGCTAGCACAACAAATCCTGGCAGTAGATCTGAACCTCCTTGATCACTGTTGCGTTTTGAGCAACTTCAACCACAACAGCAAATATCGATCCAAAGGCATCCGAGACCGAATTTTTGAAGGAAAAAAGCTGGAGATTGGCTACGGCCAGTGTTTCTAACTGTCTAATTTTGAAGGCTGAAAAGCTAAATTCTATGTTTGGTTATGTAATCGGTTGAATGATCTATTTTGGCCTTTAAGAAAAGTTCTATATAATGTAGAATGTAAATACAACTAAGAGGCTAAGTTTTGATAGCAGAAGAGAACAAAGACACAGCCAGAGAGGTGGTAACAGCTTGCTATATTTTTTTGTCACCTGAATCTGGGCTAGATGATGTATTAATGTATGTACTTGCCTTAGTGAATTAATAAAAGGGAGCTCCACCTCATGTTTCACAAATTTCATTTCTGTATTTGAGCTGATGAATTTATTAAGGTACTGAGCAATGTTTTTATTTAAAAGGGAAACACACTGGTTAGCTAGGGCCCAACCAACCCAGCACGTTTACCCCATTTCCCGTTTTCTTGTAATTTGTGTTTACATTGTCAAGTTTGATTTAATTTTAAGCACATACATTCCTGTCTGAGTGAAACTGGATCCATTGTGTGAAGTAGATAAATTTCCTTTTCTTGCACTTGATTTTAGACTGGTTTTCTTCCGCCTGGTCGAAGCTAGAGAAATAACACTGCACAAGTGCGTGTTGGTGTGATATCTCCTTTTCTGAAATTTTGTTTGATTAGTTTTCCCTGCGTGGTCCAAGCAGGAGAAATGAACCTGCACCAGTGCATGTTGGTGTGATGCAGCAAGCCTTCTTAGTCTAGTTCCCGCAATCTTCTTTCTTTCGTTAAATGCTTATGACACTATAAATGTATATTTATTGTTTCTTTATTCCTGCACTCTATTAAGATCAGAAACATTCACTTTTTATATGTGCAATTTTATTTAACAGTATAATAGCACTTGCAATAATTGAGCACTCATTTTAAGAATTAACTGCTAAGTGCAGGAAGCTTTGATCCAGTGCAAGAACTAGTTTCTTGCCACGGGATCTGAGTGCTTTGAACCTGGAAAAGTTCAAGCCCTTGCATGAAGTAAAAAACCTTTAGTAAAGACACCATTTATACCTTCTACATAAATCTCTATTCCCGCACTAGTGCAAGCAGACTGCAATAGTGCAGGACAGATTAGTGCAAGAAGGAAATCTCTAAAGGAACAGGTTTAAGGGCACATATGATGAGACTGCTAAGTGTCTCTACCAAATAAAAACACACACTCAGTAGTTAAACAATAATTAGCCTAGAGTGATTGCATTTTATCTTTAATTCCCTCTTGCAAATGCATTCTTTATTGTTCCAGTCTTTGATTATTTTGATGGTTCAAGTTTCATTTTTCTCTTTTTAATTTTATTCTGCAATATTTCCTTTAAAGAAAGTAGGGATTTATATTAGGAATATTCATACCATCTCTGGAATTGCTTGTGCTTCGTCTCTAAGTTTACGGATCCCCCGAGTTGACAAATTAAGTGTTGAGGAGTTTGCTTATGTGTAATTCTTGCACCCAACATTTTGGCGCCGTTTCCGGGGAGGCGATTTGATTTGGTAAGAATTTTCTGAGTATACAATAGAGGTATTTTTTCCTTTATTTTTGCAATATTGTCTGGAAAATATTCTTTGAAGGGATTTTACTAGTGTTAATTGACTTCTGACAACATTTTTTACTAGAATTTTTTTGTTTTTTTTGCTCGTTTAGACTAATCCTAATCTTCCCATTTTTTTCTCCTTCCATTCCACCCATGGGTTTCGAACCGGTGACCTTACAGAACGGAGTGCCTTAACAGTGCACCCCATCACCGACTGTTCTACACCACATGGGCTTACTAGAATTTGTTTGTTATTTTTCTTTCTTTTATGAAATGAATGCCTAGGAAAGGTAAGGGTTCAAAGCCCACTCAGGGCCAAAATAATTCTGAAAAAAATTCTCATATTGGGTCTCCTTCTATAAGCAGGAAGCCCAATCCAATTCAAACCCATCACGCAAGAACAATCCACCTAGATTCTGGTGCCAACAACTCAGGTGTGGATCAGCCTGTTGAGAGCGGTACAAGTAAAAGGGAAACAATGGTGGACCATGAAGATCATTTGGAAGGGACTGGTGAAAACTAGGTAAGTGGAGAACAATCCACTTTGGTGTTTCCAATTGTGGATCCTGATACTGTGGCACAAATGAAGAATATTCCACCATCATCTCTCCCTCATTTCCATGGTAAAGTTCATGAAGATCCCGACTCTTTTCTATTCGAGTTTGATATTCTGTGTAGAAGTTATGATTAATCAACTAACGCTCAGAAGTTAAGATTATTTCCTGTTACTCTCAAGGACTCAGCTCTATGCCGGTTTATGGGGTTAGGAGGAAACACTATAACCTCTTGGGATCAGATCAAGAGAGTGTTTTTGTCTAAATATCAAGAATATTGCAAATTTCGAGACATGCATGATGATATTTTTACGATCATACAGGATGATGATGAAACTCTTGAAGATTACCTAGAAAGATTTATGTATATTTTACAAAGGTCGAAACTTAAGTTTGATCCCAATACTATTAGAACCTTGTTCTTAAGAGGACTTAATGATAATGCTAGAAATAATTTGAATCTGTTAGGAAAAGGTGATATTTCTCAGCAAAATTTTGAACAAATTTGTGAATTATGCAGGAAATTTTCAAGAAATCAGTATAGATTCGGTAGAGGAACTTGAAATAGAAATATAAAAACTGAATCTACTGATGCTATGATTATTGGAATAGAAAATAAAATGGAAAACATAAAAATTGATATAATGAATATTGTTACCAAACATTTAGAATCTTTAAAATTTCAGCAAAAACTCATGAAGGAATAAGAGTCATTATGTATTTTCTATCCTAAATGTAGAGACAAGCATCCTCCTAAAGAGTGTCCTCTTAATTTGAAAGAAACTAATAAGTGTGTTATTTGTGCAGAAGACCATGTCACAGAAAAATGTCCCTCTATACCAAGACTTAAAGCTGTATTTACAGGGGGATAGCCTGAAGCTGAATACTTGTATGCTATGGGAGCAAGAAGGAATTTGCCTCAGGTAGGTACAGGTATGGCTCCTGAATTTTCTCCACACTATTTTGGTTATAATTCACATGCATATTCTTATCCTAACACTAATCAGCAGTGGTAGTATGGGAATCAATATCAGCATGGGCAACCTTCTCAACCATGGAAACAAGGTTAGAGAGGGCCAACTCATTCTCCATATTCCTACCAGCCACCTATGCAGTCATATCCATCTACGCATACACCTTATTCAATGCCTCAACTTCCGAGTCAGTCTGCTCCACCGTTGCCTTTACCTCCACCCTTTTGACCTCCTCAGTTGCCTGCTCAACCTATGCCCAATCCTAACAATAATAAAGTAGTGCAAATGATCTATGTAACAAACCCACCTTTACCATACGAGTACCAGTCTATTCCAGTTGGGATTCATGATATTCAATTAGATTGGGAAGGACTGTAACATCAGAAAATTAGAAGAAACCTATAGTGATTTTTGAAGAGAAAGGAGAAGAGGAAAATCTTAACCATTCTCCGAAAGTTTTCACTAAGCAGCCCTTACCCTCTGAATCCTTGCCATCTTCTTCCAACCAACCTCCCTTTTCAGAGAGGCTAGTAATGGAAAGAAGTGAGCCTATTTCTTAGACTAGTTTGGCATCTGAGCTTCAGAATATTTTCATTAAGATATATTTGCTTCAATCCATTAAAGAGATCCCCATTTGTATCAAGATTATTAAGATACTCTGTCTCAAGAAACCTGGGAGGAAGAGAGTGGAACCAAAAACCATTTAGTTTTTTGGTAGGGCAGCAGAGTTGATGACGGGATGTGTGTCTATGGGAAAATATACTGATCTCGAAAACTCTGTTGTCTTAGTTCAAATTGGTAATGTCCTTGTCTCTAATGTTCTTATAGACCTGGGGGAAACCATTAATGTCATGACTAAGAAAACCATTGATCAACTTCAATTATATCATCTTCGCCCTACTCCCACTGTGCTTGAATTAGCAGATAGATCTAAAACTAAGCCAGAAGGAGTATTGGATGATGTGATCATCTTATTATATTCTTGGGAATATCCTACTAATTTCATTGTGCTTCAGCCAAAGAACCTAGTAGGAGGACATACCTTGATCTTGGGATGACCATGGCTTGCTACAGCTGATGCATATATTGGTTGTTGGTCCGGTGATATGTGTATTTCACATGGAGATTCTAGGAAGAAAGTTACCTTATACCCCCTTGCCAGATCTAGGACCTTCAAGATAATTTATGGTTGGATCAAAATAGCGATGAGGAGACTCAGCCCATTTCCCTTATCCATCATTATACTAGGTTTTCACAAGAAGATGAGATTCAATATTTCCTGAATAATCTAGACACTATGCCTAATTTTGAGCCATTGAGCCAGATTTTCAGCCTAGATTTTCAAGATAATCATGATTCTCATTCTTCTAAACCACTGCATTTGACCACTCCCTTGAGTACTCCTGTGCCTGATACTACTCTTGTTGAGATTAGCCCTGGTAAATCCTTGCATATTAGTTCACATTTGGACTCATCTCAGCAGGAGCAACTTGTGAATTTGTTGCAAAACCATCTTAGTGCCTTTGCTTGGGGCTATGAAGATATGAAGGGTATTCCTCCTGAAACATGTACACATCATATCTATATTCAGTAAGGAACCTGACCTATCCGACAACCCCAAAGGCAAATGAATCCAGCTCTAAGAGATATTGTGAAAGAAGAAGTACAGAAACTCTTGGATGCCGATTTTATCTATCCTATTTCCGACAGTTAGTGGGTGGGTCCCTCCATTAGTGCTAGTACCTAAGAATGATGGAAGATGGTGTATTTTTATTGATTATTGAGAATTAAATAAATCGACTCTCAAAGATTACTTCCCTCTCCCTTTCATTGACCAGGTGTTTGATACCCTTGCAAGAAAGGAATATTTTTCCTTTTTGGATGGCTTCATTGGCTATAACCAAATACAGATTGCACCCAAAGATCAGGATAAAACTAGTTTTACATGTCCATGGGGTACATTTGCTTATAAAATGCTTCCCTTTGGTTTATGTAATGCCCCGACTACCTTTCAAAGGACAGTCCTGGCCATTTTTGCTGATCTAGAATTTGTAGAAATTTATATGGACGACTTTTCTGTGTTTGGTGATTCTTTTCAGGAAGCTCTCAAAAATCTGGAGAAAGTACTTCTCCATTGTCAGGAAGCCCATCTCGCCTTGAGTGATAAGAAATGCAGATTAATGTGCAAAGTGGGAGTGGTGCTTGGCCATTTGATTTCTGGTAAAGGTATCCAGGTTGATCCATAAAAGATTGAAATCATTCTGCATCTTCCTGCACCCAAAACTCAAAGGGAAGTAAGAGGTTTTTTAGGACATGCTAGTTACTATAGAAGATTCATTGAAATTTTTTCTAAGATATTTGCCCCTCTTTTTTGACTTCTAGCTAAGGATAGTGAATTTTCTTGGTCCACAGCTTGCCAACAGTCTTTTGAGACATTGAAGGAAAAGTTGGTACAGGCACCAGTTTTGAGAGGTCCTAATTGGTCCTTGCCTTTTCACATTTCCTCTGATGCTTCATATTTGGCTATTGGTGCAGCTTTAGGACAAGAGAAAAATAAGCAATCCTATGCTATTTATTATATTAGTAAGAATTTTTCTTCCGCTGAATTAAATTATACAGTTACAGAGAAAGAGTTTTTAGCTGTAATTTTTTCAATTAATAAGTTCAGGCACTATATTACAAGATATGAAGTAGTACATACTGATCATTCCGCGATTAAATATTTTATGAAAAAACCATTGACTAGCGGTAGAGTGACTAGGTGGTTGCTATTGTTGTAGGAATTTAATGTTACTATTGTTGATAGACCAGGAAAATCTAATGTTGTAGTAGATTTTCTTTCTAGATTAGATAATCCTGGTGAAACAACTCCTGTTAATGATGATTTTCTGGATGAACATATTTTTGCTATGTCAACAGATTCTCCATGGTTTACTGACATTGCTAATTACTTGGTTACTGGGAAAACACCACCCCACTTGTCTGCTCGTGAAAAGCAGAATATTATTCAGAAAAGTGTTGCATAGTCCTAGATTCAAGGAGATCTCTTTTACAATGGTCCAAACTTGATTATCCGTAGATGTGTAAGAGAGGAGGAAGTGTTTGACATATTGAAATCTTCTCATGATGAACCTTGTGGAGGCCACTTCCCTGATAAGCAGACTGCATATAAAGTATTGCGTACTGGTTACTTTTGGCCTTCCTTATTTAAGGATGCCAAACAGTATGTCAAGCGATCTGATAGTTGTCAACGAGTGGGCCAGCCTAATCAAACCAATGAAATGCCTTTATGCCCCCAAGTTATGATTGAGCCATTTGAGAAATGGGTTATTGATTTTATAGGGCCAATAAATCCAATGTCATTAAGTAAAAAGCACATTTTGGTTTGTACATATTTTGTTACAAAATGGGTAGAAGCTAAATCTGTTTCCTTTGCTATAGAAAAAGTTGTTGTTGATTTTCTTTTTACTGAAATATTTACTAGATTTGGTGTGCCTAGAGAAATTTTTTTTGACAATGGTCCGCAGTTTATTTCTAATCTGGTATAGGGTGTGATGGAGCAATACAAGATCTAGCATAGGAAATCCACATCGTATCACCCGCAAGCAAATGGCCAGGTGGAATCCACAAACAATGTGATCGAGTCCATTCTTACAGAGACAGTAAATATGCATCGGAAAGACTGGGCTAAAAGATTACCAAAAGCTTTTTGGGCATACAAAACCACTTGGAGAAACAGCACAAGACATACACCATATGAGCTGGTATATGGCAACTAGGTTCTATTACCAATCGAATTCCAGATCAAAACTTTCAGAACTGCAGTTCAGTTAGGACTAGATCTCTCTAAGGCACAAAAATAGTTTCTTCTCCAATTAAATGAGTTAGATTAATTTCGTAGGGATGCTGTCCAGCAGAACATACTAATTCAGCATCAACGCAAAAGGTGGCATGACAAGTCTATTCAGAAAAAGCAATTCCAACCAGGTGATTGGGTGCTCCTTTATGATTCTAGATTTAAAATTTTTAAAGTGAAGTTCCATACACATTGGATGGGACCTTATGAAGTGATATGAGTATTCGAGAATGTATCAGTGGAAGTTAAAACTACTGATGGTCAAAATTCAGTATTCTTGTTAAATGGACACAGATTAAAGAAGTATGTTCAGCCACTTGCCAGGAAATATTTTACACAGCAAGTCCAATAGAAATTCGGGACGGTAGTGGTGAATGGTAATACCAACCTTTTGAAGACATGAATTCTTCTTCTTCTTTAAAAAAAAACAAAAAATTCAAAAAAAAACAAAAAAAAAATTAAATAAAAAGTAAAGAAAAAATATTTTCCTGTAATTATGAAAATCAGTTCGCTGACATGATTGCAGAAGGATAAACCTAAAAACCAGCTTGCCGGCAGGAAGATCAAAAATTTCTCATAAAAATATAATGTTGCTTGATCTTTAGATATGCTGGCGACCACCAAGTAAAAGTAGGTTCAGCAGAACCAACCTTTATACAATTGGGGTAATTAGCATGGATATTTTTATTCAAGTAATGCTTAATTCTCGCTGCAGTTATTTTTCTTGCACCAGTGCAAGCAGACCTTCCAGAAAATTTTCTGCCTTTCTTCATATTCCACTTTCGTAATATTCCCTCGGTTTTCTTCTTCAATCCTTGAATGATTAACCTTCCCATATTCTTCTGAATTTACCCTATCCATTTCGTAAAAACCCCACTTTACCCTTGAATTTTTTTTCCCTATCCCACTTCTGTTTATACCCTCTTGTAGTACTATTCCTAGAATCCCTGTAACAAAATTCCTTCCCATTCTTAAATTTCCCTTTTCCCTCTTCTTTGTTCCCTCATGAATTCATTGCAGGATCTCGCACACAAAGAGCAAAAGGATATGTTATGAAGCATCAAGAAAGGGCAAAGAAAATTTCCAGTATAAGTTGAGGAAGCCATGTTGGAAGTCCAACCTATATTTTACTTAAATTCACTACTCTTTTTTTAGATATTATACTTGCACTAGTGCAAGCATGTCGTCCTATATAATAATGCAAGCAGAATGGTACCAGCAGAATAGCATAGTTTAAGCGGTTCAAGCAGACCGGTGCAAGCATGTACCCTATCAGAAACATAGTACAATTTGTTCTTTTCATAGCATACATCATAGGAAAGTGCTCATCATGAAATTTTATAAGAATTCCTTTCACTTAGTCGATGAGTACTTCTGCTATCATGTTAACTAGGAGAAAATTATTTAAAGTACAAGGTGTTTTTAAGTTAAGAATCATGATCATTTTTTAATGAATGCTAAAGTTATTTTTTTGAATTATGAAGGAATGAAAAAGTGCTTAACCGTTGCTTGTATATAATTTCCCCTTTCTGCCTTAATCCTAGATGTCCTTCACTCGTAATGATTACCTCACCTAGCCATTAAAACGCCGCCGCAAGCACCAGACCGACACGATCTCAAAGATATCACGCATCCACAACTATTTCAGTGGAATGAATGGGTGATAAGATGGAAGGGATGGTGGACAGTTGGATCCCTATCTATAAGAACAAATTTTCCCAGTGTTGCATGTAAATTCTTAACTGTTCATAACCGTTAAGCAGCGATGCCGCCTGTTCGAAGCGAACCTTCGTCTCAAAGTAAGGTAGAACAAACTGCTGAGTATCACAATAGTCTTGCACTATTACGAGACTCAGGCTTTCTTTAATTCTTGCAAAATTTTGACGGGCACAACAGAGAAGTGGCCCTATAGTTTTCCAGAAGTTTCAAAAATGGGCGAGTAAAAATTGGGCCTCTAAAATTTGAGGTTACGGAAGAGTTTATAGCAGCAGCGACAGGCTTGGAAAATATTGGTGAGCAGTGGTTTAAAAATCAGAAACTAGAAACGAATAGATGGCAGCGTTTCGTCGTCGACAAGAATATGAAGGTAGATTCGAAGAAAGGAATTCCGCGTAGTGCCCTGCTGGGACAGTGGCAGGACCTCCCTTTCATCCTACAAAAATTCATAACCTGTGAGGGAAGGTACTCCCTCACTTTTGTGTACCATTTTAGGATGTTGCAGTGTTTCCAAGGTGGCCGACACGTCTAGTGGAGGATTGATTTTCCCTATTTTTTGCTTAAGGGCTTGGAAAAAATGGCCAAGGGTGTGCGGGACATACGGGCAGACCAGACCGATAGAAGTTATATCACCATGGCCTGATAAATATTTTGGTCCAGAAATAATTATAAATTAAAGGCATGACCTAAGAGGCGTTGTTAAAATAGCTACATAAAAAGACAACTGTTGGAAAGGAGACAGAGGACCCCACCAGCACAAGCAAGGGTCCTAGTAAGAATGTAAAGGGGAGTCCTTCTTGCACCAGTGAAAAAAGGAAACGACCTGAAAAATCAACAGAAGAAAGGGCCCCATCTCCAAATAATAAGACAGTTATTGCACCTGTTGAAGAGACTCCTTCTACGCCACTAGTACAAGCATAGACCCTCGAAGAAGACAACCTGACAGACCCCTGAATGAAGGATCTGGTGCAGGAAAAGAACCACAGTCCCCACAGGACGTTGAATCCCCTTCTGCACCACTGCAAGAAGAAGAACTAGAAGAAGAAGAAGAAGAAGAAGAGGAAGAAGTGTTTGTTGAAACCTCGAGGGATATTGAGGTCCCTGAGGAAGACACAGCCCCTGTCGAGACAGAAGAAGAAGAAGATTTGGTAATTCCTACTGCTCGGATAGTTGAACTAGAGCTTCAAGTGTAGAACTTAGAATAGCTCATAGCTAAAGCGCAGGAGGGTAAAGAACAAAGTAAAGAAGCATTAACTGCGGAGATCCAGAAAAATAAAGGAGAAGTTAGAGTTTGGAAGTATTGAGCTACGCAATGCTTCAAGCAACTTAAAAATGCGACAAAGAAACTAAAGAACATCATAAAGAAGAAGTCTGAAACATTGCAGGCTGATGTCAGTATGTTAGAGCAGGATTGAGCTAGAATGCTCAAAGTTTTGAAGGTTTTTTGCAAAGGTAAAGAGTTGTGTGAGGACACACAATAGCCTAGGGATGGGAGGATGTTAGCCCCCTAATTTTCTCTCTTTTTTCCATTTTCCCCTTCCTAAATCATAACCATTTACCTCTGTTTTACCTCTTTTATGCACCCTCATCTTGCACTAGTCCAAGCACGGTGACATATTTCATGTAAACTTTATTTTTCATCCTTTTAATTCAACTTAGCATTAATTAATAATTTATTACATGATTTCTTACTTTTAATCACTCTTTGTAACTTATCAATATCTCTAATGTTTATTTGGTAGTTAGAGTACTTACCGTGACCACTGATCCTAGTGCAGGATCGGATCTTGCACCGTTTCCAACACAACAAATCCTTGCAGCAGATCCGAACCTCCTTGATCACTGCCACATTTTGAGCAACTTCAGCCATGACAGCAAAGATCGATCCAAAGGCAGCTGAGACCAAATATGTGAAGGACGAAAACTAGAGATTAGCTATGACTAGTGTTGCTAACTGTCTAATTTTGAAGGCTGAAAAGCTAAATTCTGCGTTTGGTTATGAAATTGGTTGAATGATCTATTTTGGCCTTTGGCCAAAGATATATATAATGTATAATGTAAATAGGACTAGGAGGCTAAGTTTTGATAGCAGAAGAGAACAGAGACATAGCTAGAGAGGCGGTAACAGGTTGTTGTATTTTGTTATTGCCCGAATCTGGGCTGGACAATGTATTAATGTATGTACTTGCCTTAGTGAATTAATAAAAGGGAGCTCTGCCTCATGTTTCACAAATTGTGTTTCTGTATTTGAGCTGATGAATTGATTAAGGTATTGAGAAGCATTTTTATTTAAAAGGGAAACACATTGGTTGGCTAGGGCCCAGCCAACCCAGCACATTTACCCCATTTCCCGTTTTCCTGTAATTTGTGTTTACATTGTCAAGTGTGATTTAATTTTAAGCACATGCATTCCTGTCTGAGTGAAATCAGATCTGTTGTGTGAAGTAGATAAATTTCCTTTTCCGCAATTTCCTTTCCTGCACTTGATTTCAGATTGGTTTTCATCTGCCTGGTCCAAGTAGGAGAAATAACCCTGCACCAGTGCACATTGGTGTGATATCTCCTTTTTTGCAATTCTGTTTGATTGGTTTTCCCCGCCTGGTCGAAGCAGAAGAAATGAACCTGCACCAGTGCACGTTGGCGTGATGTAGCAAGCCTTCTTAGTCTACTTCCCACAATCTTCTTTCTTTTGTTAAATACTTATGACAAGATAAATGTATATTTATTGTTTCTTTATTCCTACACTCTGTTAAGACCATAAACATTCACTTTTTATGTGTGCAATTTGATTTAAAATTATAATAGCACTTGCAATAATTAAGAATTCATTTTAAGAATTAAATGCTAAGTGCAGGAAGCTCTGATACGGTGCAAGAACTAGTTTCTTGCCACAGGATCTGAGTGCTTTGAACCTGGAAAAGTTCAAACCCTTGCATGAAGTAAAATCCTTTAGTAAAGACACCACTTATACCTTCTGCATAAATCTCTGTTCCTGCACTAGTGCAAGAAGACTGCGATAGTTCAGGACAGATTAGTGCAAGAAGGAAATCTCTAAAGGATCAGGTTTAAGGGCCCATATGATGAGACTGCTAAGTGTCTCTGCCAAAGAAAAACACACACTCAGTAGTTAAACAATAATTAGCCTTGAGTGATTGCATTTTATCTTTAATTCCCTCTTGCAAATGCATTCTTTCTTGTTCCAGTCTTCGATTAGTTTGATGGTTAGAAAAACACACACTCGGTAGTTAAACAATAATTAGCTAGAGTGATTTCCTTTTATCTTTAATTCCCTCTTGCAAATGCACTCTTCCGTGTTCCAGTCTTAGATTATTTTGATGGTTCAAGTTGAGCCTCAAATTTGTGCTTTCCTTCACACTCATTTTACCTCATTTTCCCTTGTCCATTTCCATTTTAAACCCAATTGATCAATAAAAATAGTTAAAATTACTTCTAGAATAGTTCCATAGTGACTTGTTGAATTTTGTGATTGTTGCCATTGTTAAGCATTTTGGCCAGGAACTAGCACGAGAATGCGAACGTGCCAGCATGGCTAACGTGATCTGCAGCTAACTTTATGTTTGAGCATGTTCCAGGTGGCCTCTTGAGGAAAAACGCATATGGGCATGATCCACGTCGTGCCTACATGGTGTGTTGCTCGTCATGGAAGAGGAAATGAATTCTGTGTACGGTTATGCACGTGGAAACACATTTTGTGAAAGAAGACTCCTACTAGGACTGTTACAGTCCAGGTGTCTTTTCTCTTTTACGCAGCCACCTTAAAGACTCCTAAAATGATTTGGATTAGGAAGACATCATTCCTAAATTATTGTAATTATTGTTACTTGCATTTACTTTAAAAACTCTTGAATAGGCCGAGAGCTTAGTTAGAAATTTTGTGTAGATTTGCTGCTAGATTTTGGTGTAAAACTCTGTGTTACGTCTTTTAAGACACAGAGCATTATGTTTAGACTATTGCATTGTTAATGGAGCAGACAAAATTATCTTGAAGGCGTGATTTAATTGTGAAGTCGAATGCCGTCAAGTGGTAGAGGGCCCCTGCCCCTTGAACGGATTTCCTTAGCGTAAACTAGATAAGTTTTTCCTAGCTGTCTTTACATTCTGTATATTGAATTAGTAGTTGTTGTGTTTTATATACTGTAGCCATAATTCATTCCAGTTCTTCCACAAGAAGACACTTTGCCAATAGACCAAAATGATGAATGATTGATGACTATGGTATTGTAGGATATCAGTTAGATTTGTATTTGTTTTAACTAGCTACTGTAGCCATAATTCGTTCCAGTTCTTCCACAAGAAGACACTTTGCCAATAAATCAAAACAATGAATGTTTAATGACTATGGTACTGTAGGATAGGATTTGTATTTATTTTAACTAGCTACTGTAGTCATAATTTGTTCCAGTTCTTCCACAAGAAGACACTTTGCCAATAAATCAAAACAATGAATGTTTAATGACTATGGTACTGTAGGATAGGAGTTGTATTTGTTTTTAACTAGAGACTGTAGTTATATTCATCATAGTTCTTTCACAAGAAGACATTCTTCCAATAAATCTTAACAATGAATGATGAATAGCTATAGTGTCATAGGAATTAGTTGTAGTTTTTAGTCTTCACTATCATAGTTGTACTTGTCCTAACCACTCTTCCACAAGAAGAAATTCTTCCAAGACATCCTTAAGAAGTTCAAGATATGACTGTGATGTGACAACTTAGTTTCATTTGCTTTCAGTTCATTTGCTGTCAATTGCATACAAGTCCACAGTCAAAATTGTTCTACCCTTCCACAAGAAGGAACTCTTCCAAAATATCCCTCATGATGAACAAATCGATTGTGTAACTTCATAGGATAGTGCATGTTAATTAGAATGCTCCGGAGTTTTATTTTTGCATTTAATTCATGTCCAGCTACTTCATTTCAAAGTTTGATGATGGCTTATGGTTTAACATTGTTCTAGTTTAGAAGCATCTTAAGCTCATGTTTAAATCAATTTATTGCATTCATATCTCATAGTCACACTGTCACCCTTTGCACAGTAGATCATTTTAGTTGATAGGATTCCTAAGACAACCTTCATTATTTACAAATATCTTTTTGTTATGAAAACTATCAGTGATCCATAACTTTAGGAACAGAAGATAACATCATTACAAGGTCTGAAATATCTCTGCAAATTCCTCACTATAAACAGAGTTTTTCCTCAACAGAACTACCCTGAAAAGAAACCAATAACTCTTAGAGAATAGACTCTGACCTTCAATTGAAATTGCAGAATAGAACTAGAAATTAGTCATGGAATAGATGAGTTTAGAATAGAATGTTGCATCATGATTAGTGTCTGATTGTCTAGTTAGAAAACTTGCATATTTAAGTGATCATTTCTCAAAGTCTAGTTTGTGTCATTTGTTTAAATAGTCATCATCAAGCTCTTGTTTCTATTCAGTCATAGTTTAGATGTTGCTTCAGTGTTTTTGATTACATTTTCCATTCCATACATTAGGCTCAACTGTGTTCTTGACCACCAATTTCTTTTCATTAGTTTTCTAGGCATTTCCATTGTAAACATAAAACTTCAAAAGACCAAAAACATCATAAATCAACATAAAAGACCAAAACATCACAAAACACTACACACAACGCACTAGGAAACAAGCACCTAGGTACATATGGTACATTCCACTTCAGCAGTTTACAAATCCTGGTTGACAATTAAATGAACTCAGTTGGGAGGAAGCCCCAGATTGAGCCTGACAG